>JAQGBS010004589.1:0-10147 GCA_034698545.1 Acrobeloides obliquus
AATTTTTTTACCAAAATACATGAGCCCACTTCTTATTTTCGGGGATATAGGAGCAAATTCGTAAATTTTACGACCCCGAGTTGGTGGGCAAAAAAAAGGTCGTCAAATTTCAAATCCGAAAATTTTATGTATGCAAAGACCACTTCTTATTTTGGGTCCCTGTCCCCCCTGCTTGCCCACGTATGACTGCTATATAAGTAAACAAATGATCCTCTCAATCAAAAAGCAGTGCGGCTCAGTGGTTTGATTGTAGGCCAATGACCTGACAGTCCAGGGTTCGATTTCCCTTGCTGTCCAAAAGTTTTTGCGTAAAGTCTTTTACACCATCTAAAAATCCTTAAAGGAGCTGAGATCTGAAGAAAAAATTGTTCCGTTCTTGTCTTCCCGTTTTTGTATCCTGTTCTTGTTCGTTCCCGTCGATTTGTATTGTGTATGCCCTTTTCCTGGCTGGTCATGGTTTTTTTAAACAACTGACCAATTTAACCGATTCCTCTTGTTATGAATAAGATAAGCAAATAGCACCAGAATAATCACCAAAATAGTAGCGCCTATTGAATAAAGCAATAATGCCGAACGATTCCCGTCTACTAAGGCATCCAATAACATCTTACAACAGTTCTTAATTCAGAGGATAAAATTCTAAAAAGGAAAAACACTTGGCATTTCATTTTATTGGGTTGTTCCATAGCAAAAATTCGATTTTTGAGAAAAAAAATTGAATTTTTTCTCAAAAATATTGTTTAAAAATTTAATTTAATTTTTAAACAAATTTCGATTTTTGAGAAAAAAAATTCAATTTTGAGCAAAATTTCGATTTTTGAACAAAAATTCAATTTCCATATTTTTTGGATTTTTTACATGAATTTTCGACTGGAAAATTTTTTCTAAAATTTTCAAAAAATGACCCATATATGGGTAATTTTATGCGGGGGAATTGATTGCGCGCAGTCTCAAAGGATGAAAATGCTCTCTTGACCCTGATTCAAGGAATGTTGTAGGTGTATTGAAGCGAAAATTAACTAAAGTTCGAATTTTCGCCGGAAAACCGGCTATCTAGGATTTTTCTAGGCGGGGAATCGATTGAGCGCATTTTCAAATCATTAAAAAATTTCCCTTCACACTTATTTAAGTAATTTTCGTCAGGAAACCTCTTTAGCGTGTATACCCCATGTAAGGAAACGAAAATCGCTTAAATAAATGTCAGAAAAATTTTTTGCGAGCAATCGATTCCCCGCCTAGAAAAATCACTAGACAGCCAGTTTCCCAACAAAAATCCGAATTTTAGTTAATTTTCGCTTCAATACACCTACCCCGTTCCTTGAATCAGAGTCAAGCAAGCATTTTTATCCTTCAGGAATGTGCGCAATCGATTCTCCGCATAAAATTACCCCTATATGGGTCATTTTTTGAAAATTTTAGAAAAAAATTTTCGATCAAAATTCATGTAAAAAATTATGGAACAACCCAATAGCTTGTTTCACCGAAAGAGAAAAAAGTCCGGGTAGCATAATGACTAGAACGCTGGACTTTCATATTATAGATGCGGGTTCGATCCCGCCAGGGTCGAAAGTCTTATTTTAGAGAATCATAAAAAGTGGTAAACGCAGACTCCCCTTAAAATTACGTGAAAATTTTTTGTCTTTCATTAGTTTTTGAAAAAAAATCTTCCACGACGTAGGTCGCAGGTTCAATCCCCGCCGGAGTCGAATTGTTTTTGTATCATTTAATAAGTGTTATAGTTGAATGATTTGTGGTGCTGGGGGAGGGGGGTTTCTATGCGGAGAACACGAATTTGACGTTATGGAAAACAATTCGACTCCGGCGGATATTGAACCTGCGACCTACGGCGTGGAAATTTTTTTAAAAACTAATGAAAGGCAAAAATTTTCACATAATTTTAAGGGGGGGGGTCTGCGTTTACTACTTTTTATGACTCTCTAAAATAAAACTTTCAACCCTGGTGGGATCGAACCCGCACCGTATAACATTAAAGTCCAGCGTACTAGCCATTATGCTATACCCTGACTTTTTTCTCTTTCGATGAAACAAGCTATAACAGCGTCTTTTCAGTTATCTAGTGTTTTTTTCAGTTAAATAGCTAGCGATGCGTTTAATTAAATTGCTATTAATGCCAAAAAAATTCGTGTGGCACTTCCGATTCATTGGGATTTATATAAGAGAGCGTCTCTGTAAATATTTGAAATACGTAGGACGTCATGGTTCCAGTTTTTAAAAAGTTCATTTCAGAGAAAGTTACTAGTCCCAAGTTATTGGTCCCGGTGAATGGTTTAAAAAAATATTCTACGAAAAATCAGTTCACACTGGGAAGCCATTCAAAGGACCAAAAAACATAGATGTTCCATAAAAAATGCACGTTTGTGATTTTTTCAAAATTTTTCCAATTGTTTCATTTTCACCAAAATAACCGTATTTCTATGCGAGAAATCTATTGCGAGCATTGCCGGACCTTGAAAACGCTTCCCTGACTATGTATTAGCCCATTTTCGCTTCAATACACACATCTTTTCCCTGAATCAGGGAAGCGTTTCGCAATCGATTCCTCGCATAAAAATACCCCGATAAGGTTATTTTGGTGAAAGTTAAAAACTTGACAAAAATCGCAAAAGTGCCCCTTTTTATGGTATATAACACAGTGGGGGCAAAAAACGTGTCCAAAGATGGGGTCAGTTGCCTACGCCACTGAACTCTGGGGGTCAAATCGCATCCGTTTTCGATAATTTCTTTTTTACTCTGTAGCGCTCATCACGGCGCATTCGAATCCGGGAAAAATAATTTCTGAAAGACACACAAGATCTGTGGGATACAATGTGTTCAGAAAACAGGAATATCTGTGTTCCGAACCCAGAACACAAAATGAACTCTGGGGTCAAATCGCATCCGTTGTGTTCTGGGTTTGTAACACTGAAACACATTTTGTGTTACGTGTTACCAAGTGTTCGGAACATAAGAAAACAAACGGGCCGCATATTCTCTTTGGCCAAATAACAAAAGGTTATCTGATAATTATAATAAAATTCTCATCGTGCTTCGAAATTAATCTAATTATAAGACATAAAAAACCAATAAGGTCATTTCACTAAGTTTTTGCTCTTTGAGAAGTTCGACAGAAAGTCAGACAAAAATTTTCTGGGTTCAGAACAATGTAAGACATTTTGTGTCTAAGTGTTTGGAACACAAAAAAACAAACGGGTCTAAGGCCGCGTATTTTCTTTGGCAGAAACATCAAAAGCTAGCTTAGTCTTTTCACTACTACTAAAAATTTCTTTGTTGTCTGACTTTCTGTCGAACTTATCAAAGAGCAAAAACTTAGTGAAAAGACTTTTTGATTCGGATAAAAAAAATTCTCGTTAGACTCGTTCGTGTTCATGTTCCAAACACAGAACTAAGGGTCGCCACAAGCTATCGTGTCCCCACAAGCAACGGCACAAGCTATCGTACGAAGTCATCGTACGAGTGTAAAATACACTTGTACGACGGACGAAATGGCCACAAGCTATCGTACGAATTTCGTACTGCGTCGTACGACAGCTTGTGGCGATTTCATCATACCCTTACGTTAATTTTACGATCGTACGATGACTTTGTACGATAGCTTGTGGCGACCCGAACGTAGAATACAAATTGTGTTATAGTGTTCCAACTGGTAACACAATATGTGTTCGAACACAAAGTGTTTGAAACACTTTGTGTTCTTAATCCATTTTGGACCCGTTTCCGTGCCAAAAATTTCCCCTATCTCAGAATTATAAATACTGGCAAAAGACCACATCAAAAAAGCTGTACTAAAGCCGAAGGTAAGGCTTCAAAAAGTTGGATGTAAACATATTAAAAACTTTTTTTATCACCCTGTAAAAAGAGTAATTAAACAAAAAGCATATTCTTTACGATGTTATTAAAAAAGCATTTGTAACAACAGTATTTTGACTAGGCTTTCAACAAAGATAATAAATTATTCATTTAACGCTAAAATTTATCGCCTTGGAAATAAGGTTTCTAAAATAGTCTTATTAATGCTTTTCAGAGAATTAAGATCGATATGAAATCACTAAAAAAAATTTTTTTTTAATTTTTTTAAAAGGAAAATAAATGTCTTAATACTGGCCTAAAATCATCTTTACGTAATTTTTAAGAGACACGAAGGTCCCAGGCGACAAAGTTGTAAAGTTCGATCCGGACCCCTGATTTATGAAAAATGACTAACTTTTTTCTGAAGATAAAAATTGACCACAATGGACCCCCCTATTATGTAGAACAACTTTCTAAAACATCTCGCATAAAAATACCCCTAATGAGTCATTTTGGAGAAAAAAATTTTGAAAAATGTTCGCCAAAAAATGACTAAATAGCGGTTTTTTGGAACACCCTGTAGATATACGAATTTTCTATACAAACAATTAAATTTGGTAATCTTACTCAAAAATGACTCCATGACCATCTAAATGTCCAGACATCCAAATAACTTAAGTCAAATTCATCCGAGTGGGAATTTGACTCCAAGCTCAAAACCCAAAAAGCTACCCAAATGAATTCCAATGGAGCACAAAACAAGCTAAGCTAATTAACGAAACAAATACGTTTCACTCTCTTCCCGGTCATATCCGAAGACACTGCAAGAAGACCGACGCCGGTGGTGGAATGCCGTGCTTTTCTTTTTTGCCATTTTCAACCTGCCCACGCCAAGCTCCATTCATCATTATGTCTAGTTTAAATTTTCATTTTACATTGATATGACTCAACAATAGAAGACGATGTCACGCAGAAAAAGATAGCCACAAAAAAATCTCATTGTTGTCCTCCTTTCTCAAATTGCATTAATACGCCCGAAGAAACGATGCAAATTGATAAATGGCGTGTGCCATTCGCGTCAGAACCTGTGAAATTACATCCGTGTTACATAAAAGATATTGATAGAAAATTGGGTTTTTTTCATTTTTAAAATATAAATACAAGCTGGACTTAAAGTTCCCGATCACTGTGAAATTTTATAACATAAAACAATAACCAAACAACACAAATTATTCAAAATATCCACCCTTAGCTTCGATACATTTATTTGATCGTTTCGGCAAGTCATCGACAATCTTATTCAGCCGTTCTAGCGTGATTTCTTCATCCCAGGCCTTCACCAGAGCTCGTTTCAACAATTCTTGTGTGGTTTCGAACGAGCTTCCAGCATACTTCAACCATCAAAACATGCTTCCAGAATACTTCAACCGTCTTGTGTGACCTCGAACAGGCTGCCGCATCCAGAATGCTCCATACCGAGTAATTGTTAATATATCGAAAATCTGGTCATTCCAATTTCAGTGCAGGCTCTTCGCTGGCCTCATTGTAGGCTCTATTTATGTAAGTATAAAATTTCAAAATGATCTGGAACTTTAGGAAGCTCGCCCTGTAAAATGTCATACAGCGAAAAAAACTGTGATCTTTAAGTGTAGGTATTCCAAAAATGTTAAATCCGAGACAATTTCGTAAACCTATTTATTCTTTTTTTATACGACACCCGTTATATAAGAAATACACTAATGTCACATGATAGCAAATCGTACAAGATACACACAACAAATTTGACAACTAAGGGCAAGATTTAATAATTTTTCGGCAAAAAAGAGCTATTCCATCTTCCTGTGTGGGTCGTTTCTTCCACGCCGGTACATCATCCAATACAACAGATTTGGCGTAAAAATCCGCATCAAAATGGCCAGTTTATGGACAAAGGGCGCCAGGATGAGTTCAGTTTTACGATCACTCAATGCTTCGACAATTGATTGCGCAACACGATCGGGGCTCATCCCAGCTTTTTGATTCGGGTCTTCTGTGCCCATCGGACGACCATCCGGACCAAGTGCTCTTGCTCCCATACCAGTGTTGATATACCCGGCACTAACAGTGAGAATTTGAAGGTTGGGGCGATCTTCGCTTCGGAGACTGTCGAAATAAGCCTGAAATTGACCAAAATTTTAATTTTTTCCACCAAAAATAGTCATTTTTTCATTAAAATTTTTCATTTTCTGAGCGTTTTCAGCTTAAAAAGCAAGCATTTCTCAAAAAATTCGCCTGCGACGCTAGTTTTCTGCTTTAGTTCAAGGATTTCACCAAAATTTTTTCAATTTTCAACAAAAAAAAGTCCCAATTTTGACATTTTTTCACCAAAAAGTTTCATTTTCTGAGCGTTTTCAGCTTAAAGACAAGCATTTCGCAAAAAAATTTTTAAACTTTTTTACGTGGGTGCCAACTATTGTGTAGTAGCTCCACAATTTCCAATGGTGCTTCACTTCCCCAAGTATTGACTTACTTGCAAAGCATGTTTACTCGCATTATAAGCACTCCGATATGGCACGGCAATTTTCCCCTGCATACTTCCAATAACCACAATTGCGCCATCGTCTGGAATGGCATCAATCAGATTCTTTGTCACAGCCACATGCCCGAAATAGTTCACGTCCATGAGTTGTTTGTGCACGGAGATTGGCGTGTCTATACAAGAGCCACGCACCGATTGCCCCGCGTTATTCACCAAAACATCAATGGTTCGGCCGTCAATGGATTGCTGGCGGAGATCGTCGAGTTGGGAAGCACTCTCACCATTCAGATCAGCTAAATCCAAGTAACGGAACACTGGCTTATGAGGGTTCTTCCATCCGTAAGACTTTCCGGCTTGTTCTAGCTCGTCACATAGCGCTTCTAATTTATCCAAACTTCGAGCAGTTAAGATTAGTTTAGCACCCTAAAACAGAGCATTAATTTTTTCCAAAAATGCACTTCTATATAGAGTTTCTAGATTTACTTGAATTTAAGTAATCTATTGGGTTATTCGATAAGTATCGAGCGTTAAAAAAATAGGCTCAATCTCATTTTATGAGATCAAAGTACTTTTTGCGTCCAATGATTGAATGCAAAAAAGTACTTTGGACTTATAAAATGAGATAGAGCCAAAAAATACATCAAAATCGGCATTTTTCGCTCGTTTTTGATGAGAGTGTTTCAGAATAGGGAAACCGACATTCATGGTGCAGTTAACTTTTTAAATAGAGCAAGTTTTCGTGTCAATAATCAATTTTTTCAAATGCAAGAGTTTTAATAATCTTAAATTGTTGATATTTGGCTATAGAAGACGAAAATTTGATCAAAAATCGTCTTCTAAAGCCAAATATCAACAATTTAAGATTGTGTCTACGCTTGAAATCTCTCGCATTTTGAAACAAATTTGATTATTGACACGAAAACCTGCTCTATTCAAAAATTTAAATACACCATCCTATTCATGAATGTTAGTTACCCGATCCTGGAAAAAATTCATCGAAAACGAGCAAAAAATGTCGATTTTGATGTATTTTTTTAGCGCTCGATATTTATCGAACAACCCTCCCTCTCTGCCGTCCACTAAAAGAATTCAATAACTTGCCTTTTTATAAAATTCAAACGCTAAAGCACGACCAAGCCCTGAGCTCGCACCAGTAATTAGAACAGTTTTATCACGAAGCACCAATCTTTGTTGATGATGCGGCCCAGGAATAAGACGACATAAAACTTTGTACACACTATAAATACCCAACGGCACGACTACATATGGTAGATATGGCTGAATTTGACTAGAATAATTATGTATAAAATCTGTTGCTCGGTCCATCGGTTCCTAAAAATATTAAGACCTTTAGTTCACGGCAGATCAAAGTTTGCAAAAAAGTGAGATACACAGCTTGAAAAAAACATAAATAATACTAATTAAAACCGCATAAAACCAAGGGGTTGTTATATAGAAATTTCGGGGAGAGTTCTATACAGGTTTGACTGTAACTGAAAAAATATGAAAATTGGATATATCCTGGTCTGGGAGGCATTTTCAAGGTTTTTCAATGCGCGCAATCGATTTCTCACATAAAAATACCTATGAGTCATACTGGAGAGAAAAATTTTTGTTAAAAAATGACGGTTTTTTGTGGAACACCCTGTATTGACAACACAAAAAAGCGTTTTATCAAGCTTTTTTGGGTGTCTCACTTTTTTGCAAACTTTGGTCCGCCCTGAGTTTATTGGTTATTTAGAAAAAAGTACGAATTTTTTATGCATTTGCAGAAAGTAAAATAAAACCAATCAGATGAATGAATAATTTTATCGTCAAAAGATTATCGCTTCAAAATTGAGTCTTTTTGGAGAAAATAAAATTATATAAGATGGATAAAATGTAGAGTGGCAAAATTTTCAAAAGACGAATCCATCCACTGGAGCCCTTTGCTGATCTCCCGAAATACGAAAAAGAGAAGTCGGAACCCCCGAAGTAGGAAGTTTTACTTCTGATCAAGTTCCAACTTCCAGTTCGGACTTCGAGAGGTCAGTAATTGCGCCCTGATTGATTTTTTTGTCGACATGGCATTATTTTTTTTACTTTAAAAGGAAAATAGATAGCTATGGAAAGTTAAATTTTTTTATGTATAAATTTTTGATTAGAGGACACACGAACCCTTTTTTTAACACACGAACTCTTTGGAAATATGGGATAACGGTAAAAAAAGTTTCCCTTTCATTAATTTTCTTCATGACAGAAATAATTTTTTTCACAAAATGTGATGTTCTACAAAGTTGTTCGTCGTGATCTCAAGAACAATTGTGTAGAACATCACTTTTTGTGAAAATATTATTTCTGTTATGAAGAAAATCCTTATGAAAATTAATGAAGGGGGAAACTTTTTCCCAGTCACCCTGTAAAACTTGTTTGGACGCTCTAAAATAATTGTACGCGCTAAAATTTCGAAACTCCTAAATTTAGTTTAAAAAGTATAAAAATTTATAAAACATGATGATCTAGACTTAGGTCATAATAAAACATGATAACAACAATAAACTACAAAAATTGTAGTTT
Source organism: Acrobeloides obliquus (assembly GCA_034698545.1). NCBI lineage: Eukaryota > Metazoa > Nematoda > Chromadorea > Rhabditida > Cephalobidae > Acrobeloides > Acrobeloides obliquus. Next base: position 8,882 of record JAQGBS010004589.1, read on the forward strand.
GTACAGGGTGATTAAAGAGAATTTTGCGATTTTTTCAAAAAATTTCAAATTTTTTAATTTTCACCAAAATAACCCAATGGGGTTTTTCTACGCGAAATGTCGAACCTTGAAAACGCTTCCCTGATTCAGGGAATAGGCATGTGTATTGAAGCGAAAATAGGCTAATTCTGGGTCAGGAAAGCGCTTTTAAGGTTCGGACATGCGCGCAATTGATTCCCCACCTAGAAAACTCCCCAGATCGTCGACTTTCCGTATAAAATTCGAATTTAGTCCAATTCCGCTTCAATACACGTCTCTTCCCTGAATCAAGGAAGCGTTTTCAGGATTTGAAAATTCGCTGAATCGATTTCTCGTACAGAAAAACGCCCTAGAACATGTTTCTGGCCGATTTTATAATGTGTTTGGTGGTGTCGAAACTTTTTGCTCACTTTCATATGTGTATCAAAAATTTTTTCACTTTTTGAAATCCTCGTTTAGAATACCAATATGTAATAAAATACAAACTTTTATTTTCACAATTATTATTTTCTAACAAGGTATCAACGAGGTGCAGGGTAGGAAATCAAGGTATGATTTAAAGGGGGTAAACTTTGCAGCAGCATCTCCGAAAAATTGTTTTGGAATTTTTGCAAAAATGACTTTTCTAGGGGTAATTTTATGCGAAAAATCGATTGCGCGCATTCTCGAAGCTTAAAAATACTTCCCTGACTCTGATTCAGGGAAATAAGAGTGTGTATATGAAAATTCGCTTCAATACACACTCTTATTTTCCTAAATCAGGGCCAGAAAAGCATTTTCAAGCTTCGGGAATGTACATAATCGATTTTCTACATAAAATTACCCCTAGAAAAATCATTTTTGCAAAAATTCCAAAAAATTTTTTCGGAGATGCTGCTGGAAAGTTTACCCCCCCCCCTAAGTTGTTATAAACATGAACAAAAATTTTAAGATGGAGGGTTTTGACGACTTCACGTTGATTACCCAACTTACTAGAAGAGAAATCATCCACGTTTTGGAATCCATTCATGGGACTAAAGAATTGATTGTCGAAGCGGACCTGATGAGGCCGTTGGATAAAATCGCATCAATGTCCTTGCTGCAGCAACACAATTGCCTACGTGTTCAACAACTCCATATGGATCGAGCGGTATTCTGGGATGAGTCAATAGATAGCAGGGTCTTCCTCATCCGGCCCACAATCGCCGTCATTCGAAAAGTATGTGAAGTGATTAAAGCAGATCCTCATCGAGCCTATTCGCTAGTCTT
>JAQGBS010004590.1:0-10147 GCA_034698545.1 Acrobeloides obliquus
TTTTCGTTGGAACACACTCGAGAGTGGAAGGATAGAGCATCCCCTCCACAGGTAACATTCATCGACGACCAGTGTCGAAGGGCCACGTCAAGAGGCCCGACGGCATGCTCAAGAGGTTGGGCCAACAAACACTCCCCGATGTCGTCTGCAACTTATTTTCATTCCAGCCAACTTGAAACAATTCTCAACTTTAACTTTTATTTCAAGAACAGGAAAAAAATTACAAGAGTGCCAGAGAAAAAACATAATTTTTAGGAAAAATTTTTTTTCCTAAATATGAAAATATGCAAAAAAAATCAGGATGAAAAATATCACAGTTACCTATATAGCAATTTCTGTTAGGACTGAAAATGAAAATTCTTTTAATGCAAACTCTTTTCCGAATTTTTCAATTTTTTTCGAATTTCTTTCAATTTTTTCCAATTTTTCCCCCATTTTTTTCAATTTTCCAAACTTTTTACTATAAAAACGAGATTCACATGTGTGAATAAAACGGAAAGTATAAATCATTTGGGAATGAGCTCTGTTTAAGTTTCAAGCGCCAGTCCTACCCGTCAATTCCATCTCTCTACTTGTTTTAATCTTAATTGACAAAAAACAACACGGAAGGCAATAAAGTGTGACATAAAAAATACGATTAAATTTTCACTTAAAGGAGGAGTAACAATCATGGTAGGATCTCGAAAAAAATTTTTTTTGGAAATTTTTGTAAAAATACGTTCCTAGGGGTAATTTTATGCGAGAAATCGATTCCGCGCATTCCCGAAGCATGAAAACGCTTCATTGACCCTGATTCAGGGAATGGTGTGGGTGTATTGAAGCGAAAATTAAATATTTTCGGGTTTTTATGAGAAAACTGTCGATTTTTAAGTTTTTCTAGGCGGGAAATCGATTGCGCGTATTCCCGAACCGTGAAAACGCTTTCTTGACCCTGATTCAGAGAAGAAATCGGTGTATTGAACAATGATTCAGGGAAAGGATACGTATTACGTAAATAAATTGATTTACGCTTAAAAATACCAATCCCTTCCCTGAACCAGGGACAAGGAAGCGTTTTCCCGGTTCGAGAATACGTGCAATCGATTCCCCGCCTAGAAAAATCTAAGAATCGAAGGTTTTCTCATAAAATCCAAAAATATTTGATTTTCGCTTCAATATACACTCTTATTTCCCTGAATCAGGGTCAAGGAAGCGTTTTCATGCTTCGGGAATGCGCGGAATCGATAAAATTACCCCTATAAAGGTCATTTCTGAAAAAATCATGAAAAAGATTTTTTTCGAAATCCTGCCATGATTGTTACTCCTCCTTTAGGACCAGTCGAGTAGGAAAAAAGTTGCCCAATTTTTGTTGATATTCGGAAAGTTGATGAAAAATGGAGCGTTTTTTGTTTTTACGGCATGTCCTGAATCGTTGTAGTTTTCGAGAGAATTGCGTTTGAAATTTTCAATTTGTGTACATGTTTTCGTTGTAATACACTTTTTGAATTTTTTAGCGGAAAAATCGAATTTTGAGCAAAAAATTTGATTTTTGAGAAAAAATTTAACTTTTGAGCAAAAATTCGATCTTGATCAAAAACTCGATTTTGAGAAAAAATTTCGATTTTTGCGTCGATTTTTTAAATTTTCATGAATATTGTAGCTATAATTTTTTACAGCTAAATGAGACAAACAAAATGATATGAAAATGATTCAATTTGAAAATTGTTTTGGGTTATTGAAACGAAAATCCTGATTCAGAATTTTCGTTTCAATAACCTAAAACAATGTTCACATTGGATAATTTTCGTGTCATTTTGTTTGTCTCATTTAGCTAGAAAAAATTTTGCTACAATGTTCATTTATGAAAATTTTAAAAATCTATTTTTTGCAAATACAAAAAAATCGAAAATTGTATATTTTCGCTTCAATACACCGATTCCTTCCCTGAATCAGGGTCAGTGAAGCATGTTTCAAGTTTCGATAATGCGTGCAATCGATTTCTCGCATAAAATTACCCTTAAAACGATGTTTTTCAGAGGAAAAATCGAAAATTTTTATATTTTCGCTTCAATACACACTCTTATTTCCCTGAATCAGAGAAACATTTTCAAGCTTCGATAACGCGCGCAATCGACTTTTATCATAAAATTACCCTTAAAAAGGTCTTTTTCTTAAATTTTCTACGCCAGTCATAAAGATACCCCTCCTTTTAACAAAAAAAATCGCAATGAAATGCAAGTACATAAGTTTTTCGGCTGTTGTTATAGCATGCACCAAACAAATTCGGACTCCTTCAACAAAGGTATCATGTTTCAGCCGGGGCGGTGTAGTCAACCTCTCTTTTCTGGGTGGGAACAATCCCCATGCATAGAAATAGAGATGCGCTTCTGGATGACATTTTGCAGTGAGACACGATCTGGATGGACAAGGAAAACTAGCAGCTTCTCATGTCACAACCGAGAGTGGGTTTCCATTGAAAAAAGTTGAAAAAGTTTGACAAGGTGCCTTTTGAAAAGGCAAGCGCATTACAAAAGAATTTTATGGGGAGATTTTTTTAACTTTATGAAAACTGTGAATAGTGATGTGTGGAGTGCACACAATGAAATAAATTTTGGAGTAAGACTTCCAGCTGTGCACAATGAACTTGGACCTGTGGTTTTTTTCAAACTTTTTCAAAATTTTGACCAAAATCCATTGGTAGTTTTGGATAAAAAAACATGATTTTAAAAGGAAAGAGGATGAAATAGGTTGATGATCATAAGTGGAAAAACGGGGGTGGGAGCAGGCATATGGCCAAAAAGTTACGAAAATCGTAAACGTTGAAAAATGTAAAATTTTTACGAAAAATTGAAAAAAAATAATTTGCCATAATTTATATATATTCGGGAAATTCATGAACAATGGAGCATTTTTTGTTTTTACAGTAAATTCTGAATCGTTACTGTTGTCGAGATAATCGCGTTTGAAGTTAACGATTTTTGGAATTGATTTTGAATTTGAATTTCCCGCCAAACTCTTTTAAAAATTGAAAATCAGGGGTTTGGCGGGAAATTCAAATTCAAAACCAATTCCAAAAATCGCCAACTTCAAACGCAATTATCTCAACAACGGTAACGATTCAGAATTTACTGTAAAAACAAAAAATGCTTCATTTTTTATGAATTTCCCGAATATATATAAATTATGGCAAGTTTTTGTTCAATTTTTCGTAAAAAATTTTACATTTTTCAATGTTTATGATTTTCGTAACTTTTTGGCCATCTCTACAGACACATAGGGAGGTAGACAATCCGGACAACTGTCCTCTCCCCGTCAGGAAAAATTTTGAAAAAAATCATACAGTGTATCCCTTATGTTTTTGTCCAAAACCACAGGTGGATTTTGGTCAAAAATTTGAAACCACAGCTCCAAGTTCATTGTGCACAGATGGAAGTCTTCGTTCAGTGTCGGACAATAGTCTGCTGTAGTAAGACACGACGTAGTAGTCGTTGTTCTTTATTTTGTCAAATTGCATCAATGTGGCTGCTTTGGCTACTCCATAGGCATCCGTAAAAAGATGAAATGGTTGATCATAGTCGGGCTTCCGAAGCCTTGAAATTTCACAAAAATTCTTCAAACGCTTCTTGCTGAGTCATTGACCAATCGAATTTCACGTTTTTCTTGAGAAGTCTCAACAATGATTCGGCTTTTCTGACAGTCGTTCGATGTAATCTCTGAAGTAAGACACCATACCATAGAATGATTCGAACTGAAGTGCATTTGCTGGAGTTGGATAGTTGAGAATCACTTCCACGTATGTTGGCGATGGTTCATATCCTTCTTTGGTTATCTTGTGGCCTAACAAGATGATCTCGGAGCTGGCGAATGTGCATTTATCACCTCGAATCTTCAGCTTGACTTCCCGGAATCGTTCGCAGAGTGTTGAGATGGGCTTCAAAATCTTATTCAGATGTGAAGAATGAAAGCTATCTGTGAATTTTAGACTTTGGGTCATTGCCCCCCCCCTCCCGCGAGGAAAACCTGGCTACGTGCCTAGGGGGTCTGGTGCTAGATTGAGTCCTTAAAATTTGCATTGATCCTCTTAAATTTGTTCAAAAACTTTGGTCAAAAAGATAAGTGGGGAGACCAAGGCAATTTTTTCGAACTTTTCAACTAGACATATGGAGAAATTCAAGCTAAGTAAAAAATTTGCAAAGCCAGTCAAGATCTAGATCCGAATTTAAAAAAAACCATAGCAAAAAACGTTCTTTGTTGTGAGGACAATTTGCACACATGAAAAATTGATGTTTGCTTCAATGACCGAGAACTAACCTCTTTTTTCATTGAGTGCATATACAAATTCATGGGGGAACACACAAATTTCTTACGCATGAAATAAACGATAGATTACTTTTAAAAATTATAATATTAAAATATGCAAAAAGGGGAAAAGGTCAAAAATCGTTTTTTTTTACTTCAACAAGTCTTGTGTCGTACATATTCGCAATAAAAAGTCACGCAAGGAAATAAATTAGAAAAAATTTCATTTTAAGGAAGCGGAAGAAGCAAAGAGGGACACCGTCTTTTCCCAGGCATAGGAAAATTTGATGTGGATAAGGCGGAAAGGTTTAAGTTTCTGTCGATTTCCGCTGACATTAAGTTAGAATTTAAATAAAAAAATTCCTTGGCCAAACAAAAATTCTGAAAAGATCAAAAAATTAAAAAATCTGTAAAAATTGAAGATTTTGTCAAAAATTAAAAATGAGTTAAAAATTGAAAAATTCGTCAAAATTAAAATTTTTTGTCAAAAATCCAAAAATTCGACAAAAATTGAAAATGTGCTAAAAATTGAAAAATTCTTCAAAATTGAAAATTTTGTCAAAAATCAAAAAATTCCTCAAAATCGAAAAATTCGATAAAAATTGAAAAATTCGTCAAAAATCGAAAATGTGTTAAAAATTAAAAAATTTGTCAAAATTAAAAATTTTGTCAAAAATCGAAAAAGTCAACAAAAATTGAAAATGTGCTAAAAATTGAAAAATTCTTCAAAATTGAAAATTTTGTCAAAAATCAAAAAATTCCTCAAAATTAAAAATTTTGTCAAAAATCGAAAAATTCATCAAAAATTGAAAAATTCGTAAAAAATCGAATTATTTTTTTAAATAACCCTATGGGGGTTTTCTATGCGAGGAATCTAAAATCTTGAAAACGCTTCCCCCTTATCTTAAATAAGCCACACAAAAAATCATAAAAATTGCAAAAATTCGGTTTTTTGGGGGCTGATTTGGGATAAGGGAAGAAATTTTCAAGATTTTTCAATGCGCTCAATCGATTCCTCGTTTAGAAAACCCCCCATAGTGTTATTTTAGATTTTTTGATTTTTCTTGAAAAATAAGAATTTTCCATTTTTTCTTAAAAATTCGAAAAATTTTTTGACGAAAATTTGGTTGAAAAATCGCAAAAATCCACTTTTTTAACCATCTTGTAAACACGTCAAGAAACACATGTTTCCAGGGCATATACTCCACGAGTTGTTCCATTTAAGGAGCTATATGCCTTAAGCACATTTGACCAAGGATGAGCAAATCCTTCCTCCACACAGAGAGAGTTGCCAAGAAGTTTACTCGTGTCCGCCCATTCATAGATCGAAAAGATGGTGATAAGAATTCCCGCCGGGATTTTGCGGGCATCTAATATTGAATTCTACGCAAAAAGATGAGTTGTGTGGTGCAGAAAAAATGGCTTCGGCAACAAATCTCATTAAACAAATCTATGCAAATAGATAAAAGCAACTTTGGGTGGTCGATGCAGTTTTTGTCAAAAACTACAACTTTGGAGCTATTACACAATAGGGGAGGGGGCCACCCACATGAAAAAATTTTCAAAAATTTTTTCTGGAAAGACTCTTCTAGAGGTAAAAACATGCGAGGAATCCGAATTTCACATTTTTGAAGCAAAAAAACGCTTCCTTGATTCAGGGAAGGACTGTGTATTGAAGCGAAAAATTTTGCAAAAATGCGATTTTGAGAAAAAATTTCAAAATTTTGATAAAAAAAATTCGATTTTGAGCAAAATTCGATTTCGTTTATAGTTTTCGAGAAAATTGTGTTTGAAGTTGGCGATTTTTGAAATTTTGTGTATTACAACGAAAACATGAAAGCAATTAAAATTCGTCCCTGAATCAATAAAAGTTGTGTATTGACGCGAAAATTTATTTAAAAAACTTTTCGTTTTTTATCGACTTACGAAAACTGTCAACAACAAAATTTTGAATTTTCGCGTCAATACACAACTTTGATTGATTCACGTACGAATTTTCACTGCATTCATGTTTTCGTTGTAATACACAGATTTCAAAAATCACCAACAAATTTTTGTTGGGGAGTCCTCTACACATCTTTAGATCAAAAAACAGTATTCTATTCAAACAGTTTGCGTATTACAACGAAAACATGAACAATTATCTCGGCAACTATAACGATTCAGAAGCACAGTTGCACAATCCCGGTACCCCCGCTAAAATTCGACCGGGGAGTAGGTCATGGGGTAGGGAGAGGGGTGGGTCATGAGGTGGGGAGGGGTAGGTCATGAAACGAAAGGAGTCATCGGTCTCCGGCGCCGGGGACCGATTTTTTTTAGAAGTAGACCTAAAAAAGGTCGCCAAACTGCGGAGGGGGTGGGTCATAAAAACAAAAATTTTGGACCGGGGTCTGTGCAACTGTGTTCAGAAGTGTTACCGTAAAAACAAAAAATGCTCCATTTTTTTAGAAAATTCTTCAAAAAGTCTAAACACACGTTCTCACGCTCTATGAACTTTCTACAGTAATAGTGTGTATGACGAAGATAACACAGACCAAAAAATGCGTGCCATAGAATACAAAATGAAGGTCTTCGCGTGTTTCGGCACCTTTTAGAAACGAAGAAGACGAACGTTGTCGTGAATTTTATATGAAATCATAAAAAAATTATTCAATCCTATAAATCAAAAGTAGTTGTCATTTGATGAATATTGGGAAATCGGTAATAGGAGGGAATCCACTGCACATAAATTTCGCGAAATTTTACGCACATGAATTTTTTTCGCACGGATTTTACGCACAATCCGATTTAAAGGCACTAGGAACGAATGCACCGCACAGTTTTTTAAGGAATTGACCGCACAGGATTTTCCGCACAAGGATTTTCCGCACGGAATGACAGCACGGATCTTCCGTACATTTTTTTAATCGTATAAAGTTGTCTGAGTTTAAATAAAATAGTGTTTATTGAAACGATTGGCAAAACATATTTAAAAAATGTGAGGAAAAAATTCAAAAATGTTCGGAAAATCCGTGCGCTCGATCCTTGTGCGGAAAATCCGCTGCGGTAGATCCGTGCGGAAAGTTCATGTGCGGAAAATCCGTGCGGATTTCTTTTGTGCGGTACATTCGTTCCTAGTGCCGATTTAAACTCGATTTTTAACAGAGCAATCATTAACACCTTCTAATAGAGCCCTATGGGGTTCTATTAGAAGTTTTACGGTATTTGTCAAAAATCGAAAAAATTCGTCAAAAATTGCAACGCTATTTACCGCCATGTGTGTATTGAACAATGAGAAAAAAAGTAAGGAAAAAAATCCAATCGAGCAAGAAAAGTAATAATGCTGAAAAATCCTGCCAGTTTAAAAAAATGACCTCGAAATATATTAGTTAAAAAATCGAAAACGCGAAAAAAAGCATTAAAAGACTTACATCTTTTCAACATGGACTCCTAAATCCTTAATAGATAGAAAGGCTTGAAAAACATCCGAAGCTCCTCATGAATTTAGTGAGTTTAGCGGAATCCGTTTCTGATGTCGCCGTGGCAACAAGTCCTCAGCGATGAATGAGATTGAATGAATAGCATGGGAAGCCGGAGAGTAAATCAAATCAAAAAAAGATGCGAGGAGGGTGAGTGTACTCCCATAAATGGCATTAATCGTCGGATAATTACAAGTGTTATGGTGGAGGAATCCGTGAGAGTATATTAATAGAATAAAATGGAACAAAATGCTGTTGTTGTTTCTATCAATAATATGTACCAAATTTATTCTTATAGCATCAACAAGGCAGGTGAAAATCAAACAAATTGGTACTTTTTCTACAAGAGAGATCAATGGGTAAACTGAAATTTTTTCTCAAAATAGAATTTTTGCTCAAAATTGGATTTTTGTTCAAAAATCGAGTTTAGTTCAAAAATTGATTTTTTCTCAAAAATTGAAATTTTTGCTCGAAACTTGAATTTTCAGTTTTTTTCCTTTAAATCATCTGAATTTTTGTATTCAGGTAGTGGCGTAGCCAAAAATTTTTTAAGGGGGGATATCAAGCCCGTTAGGAGGTGCCAAGGCCTTAAGGGGGGGGGGGTACCAAGACCTTTTTCTAACAAAATCATAAGGGGGACCCTTATGTTTTCGGTCCGTAATGGGGGGAGGGTACTGGTACCCTTGGTACCTCCCCCCTTGTGGCTACGCCACTGTATTCAGGGTTTTCAACATGGGAGACTCGAATCTACTGGAATTTTTTGATTTGTTATACCCCTTTGAGGATAATACCCAAACAGAGCGGTTCTTTGTCAGCCATCGTGACCATGAGGTCTAGAACAAAAAAATGCAAATTCTTGTTTTCAAAAAATTTTCAAACATTAAACCGACTCAGGTGGGATTCGAACCTGAGACCATTAGACTCGAATCCGGAAGCACTACCACTGAGCCAAGTTCGCGTTAAAATTCGAATTTTTAATTTTGCTTATAATTTAACATGAATTTTTTTCTTTTTATAAATAACAATTTTCAAAAAAATTTTTGAAAGCTGTTCAGCATAACTCAAAATAATAGACTATCCCGGAATTTGAAAAAAGTATTTCTTTGTTAAAGCGAAAACATTTTTTTTGCTCCATCGTTAGGTTTTTTTCCCGAGCGGCTGAATCGACGGGGGCGATTTTTGGGCGATCTCGAAATTTCTCTAACATCCTAGGTTCTTGTAATCTGGAATACCGATCTTTACTCTTTTTTGCCCCTACTTTTTTCCCAAAAATTTTCTGGTAAAAAGTTTCATAAGTTGAAAAATTTTATTTAAAAAAGATAGTCATTTCTAACTTTCATATGTACATTTCCTGGAAAAATTTTGTTGCTTTTCTTTATTTTTCTTCAAGGTGTATAAAAAACAGACTTTGGGTGATTTTTTCATTTTTTTACACGGAAAATTTTTGGATCAAAATCAAATTTTTTTTCTCAAAAATTGAATTTTTGCTCAAAATCGAGTTTAGTTCAAAAATTTATTTTTTCTTCAAAATCAAAATTTTTTTATCAAAATCGAATTTTTTTCTCAAAAATTGAATTTTGCTCAAAAATTAATTTTTGTTGAAAATTGAATTTTTTCTCAAAATCGAAAGTTATGATCAAAATCGAATTTTTTTTCTCAAAAATTGAATTTTGCTCAAAAATTAATTTTTGATGAAATTTGAATTTTTTTCTCAAAATCGAATTTTTACTCAAAAATTTATTTTTTCTCTAAATCAAATTTTTTTCTCAAAAATCGAGTTTTAGTGCAAAAATTTATTTTTTTTCAAAAATTGAATTTTGCTCAAAAATTAATTTTTGTTGAAAATCGAATTTTTACTCAAAAATCGAGTTTTGCTCAAAATCAAATTTTTCCTCAAAAATTGAATTTTTGCTGAAAATTGAATTTTTTTTCTCTAAATCGAATTTTGCTCAAAATCAAATTTTTACTCAAAAATTTATTTTTTCTCAAAATTGAATTTTTCCCCCTCAAAAATCGAATTTTTTCTCAAAAATTAATTTTTGCTGAAAATTGAATTTTTTTTCTCAAAAATCGAATTTTGCTCAAAATCGAATTTTTACTCAAAAATCGAGTTTTGTTCAAAATCGAATTTTTACTCAAAAATTAATTTTTGCTGAAATTTGAATTTTTGTTCAAAATTTTTTTCTTTTTTTACTACTTGAATTTTTTTACTTTTTTCTTTTTTACTCAAAAATCGAATTTTTTTCTTAAAATTTGAATTTTTTGCTCAAAATTGAATTTTTACTTAAAAAACATGAAAAAATTGCCCAAATTCTCGTTTTTTTATACACCCTGTTTGTGATACCTTTTCCAGTGTTGAAAACTGGCCGTGGTAACAAAACACCAAGGTTTGATGAATGTTTTATTACACA
>JAQGBS010004591.1:0-10145 GCA_034698545.1 Acrobeloides obliquus
TGCTTGAAAATATGATTTTTATAATTTTTATTTGTAAATGTATAATAAAGTTTTTTATTTTAAAATTTGCGTTGCTAGGAAGACACAAAAATTCTCCTTCGTCCAGACAAAAATTCTTGTTCATGGATGTTAGACAAAGAATGGCAACTGTCAAAATAAAAATTATGGATGGGACAGTGAAGTAGTTACAGTGGGTCTGCAGAGACGGCATTTTTTTTGATAAAAATTGGCGGAAACTCGAAATTTTAAAAACGAATCACACCATTCTACAGTCGAAACTTAGATTTAGGTTTCGGGATTTATTCATGAATAAATATATACAACAAGCAGCGTTACAAATACAGTACAATTAAATTAACTGGATCCTGGCTCAGGGCTCATGGACTAGAACCTCCACACCTCAACCCCCGATTTCTGGTCATTCCCAACTTTTACATTAGCCGCCCCCGGCTACGTCGCGGAAGCGGCTGTTTATTATTATTGTTAGGTTTTGCATTTTCCCATCCAAAATAGATCAAAACAGACTCGAGCGGGTGGGGTGATGCCTTTCGAGGTAGTCACAAACAAGACTCTTTTTCCTTTCAAAATACGAAAATAAGCTATACGAAAGTGTGAACTTTGGATTCTGCGTGGACAATCCTATTATGACACTACTCAGTTCATCAATCACAAAATAAAAAAATTCACTTGGTCGAGTGGATAGTGGGACATGATTTCACTTATAGCTTGCAGGTTCGAATCCCGACCCGACATTAGAGTTGTCCAAATCTCATAAAAATATTTGAATATCTCTATTTCGGCCTCTAAAACACTCTGCAATCATTTTTTATACTTATAGAGTTGTATATTAAGTTTAGGTTTTATAAAAGTTAAAATTACTATTACTATACAGCTCCAGCAAGTATTTAATAGCCAAAAAATGATTGTAAAGTGTTTTAGCGGCCAAAATAGAGTTATGCAAAAAATTTCATGAGATTTGGACAACTTTAATTTCGGGCCGGAATTCGAACCCGCAACTTATAAGTGCAATTCTTGCACACTAACCACTAGGCCATGTGAGTTTTCTTGTGTTGTGATTGATATATCCTTCGTTTTACTCGTCTCGTTGAGCTGAGTCGAATGGAGTGACTCTTTTTTAAAATTTCGAGTTTTCACCAATTTTTGACAAAAAACGCTGTGCAGGGTCCCCCAAATCCGAAAATAAGTAACTTTGGTAACTAATGGTCCAACTTATGTTTTTGCTCGAAATTTGATTTTTCAACAAAATTCATATTTTTCCAATAAATTTCACTTTTTTCAATTTTTTATACTACAAATGCCATTTTTTGTCAACTTTCAAAAAATAGTCAAATTTTTGTTCAAAAATTGATCTTTTGAATAAAAATGCAATGATTTTTACCAAATTTTTCCAAAATAGATACCCAAAAATGGGGCCTAGCTACGCCCTTGGGAGGGAAGAGGTATTGTGATAGGGGTCGCAAATTTCAGAAGTAGTTATTGTTTATTTGATTTATATTAAACATATGAAAATTTTAATAACTAGTATTATTTTTCAAAAATTGATTCACAAATTTTGTCAAATTCAAATCATTTCTGTTTTCTCGAGACGGTTCCAACTCAATGATAAGTGTGAGATAAGTCAGAGTTAAGGAAATTGTCTAAAATTTTATAAAACAGAAATATGCTTATTTTTCAAATTACCGTCAAAATCAGAGGCTTGGTAATGACTGTGAAACTCCATACAGAAATTCCTAAATTTGCTCGCTCAATTTGAGAAACGAAAGCATTAGCTATCTGATAGATTTTTTCATTGTATGGTTGCCATATAATGGTGTTGCTATATAGTATATTTTTGGCTTCTTGGATCTAGAATTTTATAAAGTCTTTAAAACGTTCCCTTCGTCCTCCTAACGCCCTTACAGCTCATTAGAGTGGGGAGGGGGCAGTGATGAGAAAAAGTTTCGGTTTCGTGGTTTCAGGTTTCGAAAAATCGAAACCGAATTTTTGATAAAATCGAATCATAATGGTTCCCCATATGATTTTTCACCAAAATTTTCCATATTTTCACAAAAAATGTTCAAAATTGTCATCTTTTTCATAAAAATTTATCATTTTTCGCCAAAAATTTCCATTTTTTTAAAGTTAAAAATTTCCATTTTTTATAAAAAGTGCAATTTTCTGAGTATTTTCAGCTAAAAGATAAGTATTTTTTTCAAAAAAATTCTACTTAAAGAGGTCTCCAAGTGTTTCCCTCCTCCCACCCCAGGGCTGAAATTACGCCACTGGGGGGAAGGGGTACAAAAAATTAGAAACTACCGTCGAATGAAGCTTAGCCGGAATTGCTATTAACCCAATTAATTGCATAGATGTAATTAAAGGCTTTGGTAGATGGATAAAAATCTTGGCCCAAAAATTTCCTGTTTCTTCTTTCATTGCATTGATAATATTGATTAAGCTGAATATGGTAATTGGAATATTTGTTGCAATCATCACAAATGTATAAACCTATAGATTTTTTATAAATAAAGTATAAAACGGCAAGTCACGTAATAAAGTGGTTAGAACTAGGGGGTCGAAAATGGTCCGATCTCTATGCGGGTCGCCCCAGAGGCAGGATCAGGAGATTCTGGGGTAAGGGGGTAGGACTCAGGATCATAGGGGCTGTCCCCCAGGGGTGGGCTCTTTTAGAAGAGAGCCAGTGCTCGGGGCCGGCCTTTTTTGGCAATAGGAAGGAATCCACCGCACATTGAAAATCCGTACGGATTTTATTCACGAGGATTTTTCCCACGGATTTTACGCACAGGATTTTATGCACATGGATTTTACGCACGGATTTTACGCACAGGATTTTATGCACGTGGATTTTACGCACATCTTTTAAATTTCAAAATTGCCACAGCCAATTTCGATAAGTTTTGTGTCATTTTAAAGGTCTAACCATTAGCTATCGAATGACACCAATACCATGGCTTGGATCGATCGCTGAGCTGAGATAAATACGAAAGAAAAAATGCGTGTTTTTTGTTTCAAAAAATATATCATTTTTTCTTTTGCATTTATCTCAGCTCAGCGATCGATTCAAGCCATGGTCTTGGTGTCATTCGATAGCTAAGGGTTAGACCTTTAAAATGACACCAAACTTATCGAAATTGACTGTGGCAATTTTGAAATTTAAAAGATGTGCGTAAAATTCCGTTAAATTCATATGCGATGGATTCCTTCCTATTGCCCCTTTTTTCGACCCCTGGATGCCAGCGTTTTCTTCTTGAAATCTTTACCTTAAAAGTTTTATCCATAGTTTGAACCATCTTTGACATATTTATATGCTTTGAATATTTTCCTAACAATTTCGAGTCTAAATCTTCAGTTGTAGCATCGTTCCCTATCTAAAAAAAAGTTGGTACGTTTTGCAATTGTTTAAAAATACTTGTTCAAGTTCTACGTTAAATTTTCTATATTCGCCCAATAATAAGTATGAGATTATGTTGTAAAATGCCAAACATATTACAGAAACATTCCAAGAATAAAACATTACAATTATTGCTAAAACTTGGAAAATTCTGTGATCATACTCCTAAAAAATTATATGGATACGGTTTTTGCACAACTTTCTTAGTAGAATTTCGTGGGTAGATAAGCAGAGGTCAGGCCAATGGGAGTTAAGATTTCTTTTCAAAGGAGGGGGAGGGCGATTTTACCAAAAAATTATTCAAGGGAAAATTTGAATACTTACATATAACTGCTGCACAATTATCTTTTGACCTAAAAGATCTTCGATTGTTTCATTGGCTACGGCATACAGAATGAACATCATATAGATAATACTAAACAAGATGTTAATCAGTAATAAAACCAAGATTAATCTTATTCGGCGAAATGTTTTGTGATTATGACTTTGATCTTTATCTGGCCAATGGATATTAGTAAAGAGTTTTTTTAAATAACCACGAAATTGCCAATGGATAAGAAAAATCTAAAATGGTTTTTAAATCGGTGAAAATGGAAATTTCGACCTTTGGGGATCGAACCTGCTCTCTTCAGTCCGGCGTCCAAACCACGGGGTTGCAAGAATTTTAAGTTTGGCGCGGAAACGTACTATAAAGCAGGAGCAAGTGGCGCAAATTTCAGTTTGAATGGAGAGGGTTCGATTCCTGAGAGTCCAAATTTTGTTTTTATCGAATACAAAAATTATTAAGTGGCAATGTCTCGAAATATCGATGATATTTTCCCATGTAGGATGGATAACCAAATAAAGAGGTGAGGGGCCAAAAAAATCGAATTTTTTCTTACCATAGAAAATGCTGATTGAAAATGAAACGTCATAATAAGAACTGTCAAAGGAGTATCCTCATCAAATTTTTTAAGAGACAGGAAATAATAAATCAAATACGTTGTTTGGTAACAAGCTACAAAAGTTTCAAAATTTGTACTTTTTTTAAACAAAAATTCAAATATTACTTAAAGTGCACATTAAAAACGCCCTTATAAGTCCAAAATAATACCAAAACAAGCCATCGCTTCGTTCGCCAAAATAAATTCCTGTAAATTTTAGAAGCAAAATAAGTGGATGTCGCGACGGAGGAGATTTCAGTTTAAAATCATTTAATTCTAACTCATTTAACAAGAGTGCTACATGATAACTTTTCGAATGGTACATTTCTAAAAATTTTAGATTTTTTGTTTTTCCTTGTTAGCCAATTCTAGAGACACATGCAATAATTCATTTCACACAATTAAAAAAAGACACATTTTTTTAAAATTTTCTCACGGTTTTATATTTTTGAAAATGTAAAACCTGTGCTTTCGAAATGGCATTTTAGAAAAATTGATTTTTAACATTTGGGGACTAAGGATTTGGCCTTACCTCCCAGATTGAAGTTTCGGCCAAAAATTATTTATACCCATCTACCCCTTCAACAAAAGGTCAATTTTGAGTCATGGGGTGAGAGCGGGGTTGCTGTTTTTACTTAAAGTACTTTTATTTAAATTTGATCCTAAAAACTTAATAATTTAAGCAAAAATTAAGTAATTTACTTAAATTTGAGACCAAAAACTAGTGATAATTTAAGTAATTACTTAAATTTTGCTTCAAGAAACTTAAACTTGAAAAATTCATCCGGCAACCCTGGGTGAGAGAGTCCAGGGGGTTTTTGATATACACATTTGAAGCAAGCACATCCAAACTATTAGCTATATAAAAAATATATCAGAAAACATGTATTCTCATCAGCTCACTTTCTAATAAGCTTTATCCTTCAATCAAAGCCGAAGTTATGAGAAGATGATCATGTTTGCATAGCAATCAATACATACTACCTTTATTTATTTTACTTAAAATGACAAATTTATATATACATATATAATAGAAAAGAGGAATTGAATTTCTATATGGCATGTGAAAGTTCGTGTTTATAGATTCTCTTATGATGTTCATCAGCACTTTATAATAATAAAAAAATCTAAAATGTGGTTATATCTAAATTTGAAAATAATTTTCATCAAAATAATCCTATAGGTGGGGGTCTATGCGTAATTACCGAACCTTAAAAAAGCTTCCCTGGCATTGAATTAGTCTATTTTCGCTTCACTACACACACCTCTTCCTTGAATAAAGATAGGTTTTCAAGGCTCTGCAATGCAATCGATTTCTCACACAAAACCCAATGGCGTAGGCAAGGGGCAGCTGCCGCCCCCTCCTAGCGGGGCAAAAATTTCAAAAATTCCTACACATAAGAGTCCCCCTTATGTTTTTGCAAAAAAACGGGTTTTTGGGTAAGTGCCCTCTAGCCAGCCCTTCTGACTACGATAGATCCCCTCACATAAATTTGAATGCAAGCATTTCCAATTTACCTGTAGGCACATATCCCGCTCGGGAGTGCCGCTCGGAGTCACACTCGGAGATTCCACGAGTGTCGGAGGCGCTCGGCCCCGGTATTAATTTTTTAAGGCTGTTGAAAGAAAAACAACCAAAACTCAAAAATTGATATTTGTCATCTTTTTTTGTACAAGTTATATATCAATTTAAAGCAGTGACGTAATTATGGAAGGGGAACCTGGGGGAAATTTCCCCAAATCTGGAAAAAATTTTAATCTAGAGGAAGAAAAATGGAAAATTTTCTAAAACTTCCTCCAAACCTGAATTTTCCAAAACTCACCTCCTCCAAATTTGGACCAAAATTATGACGCTGAACATACTTTTTTGTAAACGTCCACGCCTTAAAACACAAGAACACAAACACTGTTTACATTCCCTTAGTTAATAGCTATTAAGCGATGATAGAAATTTGTGAGAAGGAGAGCTTATGATTATGTGAGTAAGTAGTGTTATCAGACGTTTATTGGGGCAAAGTCTTTTTTTGAAAAATGTATAAAACCATCATGAATCATTTCAAATCAGTATTTATTAAATTTTTAACAAAGACATGCATGAGCCAACACTAGACGGAGATTGCTTAGGCCAAGGTAAGATTTTCAGACAATTAAGAGTTTCAACAAAAATTTTTAATGTAAAAATTTATTATAATCAAAAAACTTTTCAGCCAGTCAACCACGTGAATACGACCTCTCGTTTTTACAAGCTCAACAACAAGTCCAGCTAAATTCTAACATGCAACAAATGAGTTTGGATGATAAAATTGTGCAGATTGCTCATTCGTCACATTTTGAACAAAGGACTGTTTTTCAAACTTCATCTGGTACAATAAAACTTTCAAATGTTAAAAAAACGCTGGAAGAACTTACTAAAGAAATTCAAGCAACTGAAGCAGAGCTCGAACGATTGAAAAATGGTCCATTTCAATGTGTAAGCTTGAAATATTTTTTAGGTCACTACCAGTGTTGTCCCCTGTACACATGAGTACACATGTGTACACAGTGTGTACACATGAGTACTCGTGAGTTGAACACATTTACCCAAAATTTTCTTTTGTGGTGAATAACAAATCTATAAAGGAAATAAATTCAAATTCGATTCCTACGACAATTTCGCTCGTGTCAATGTGTTCAACTCACGAGTACTCATGTGTACACATGAATACTCGTGAGTTGAACACATTAACCCAAAATTTTCTTTTGCCATGAATAACAACAAATCTATAAAGGAAATCAATTCAAATTCAATTCCTACGACGATTTCGCTCGTGTGTACACAACGCATGTGTACACGAGAAAACACTGGTCACTACAATAATTTTTTTAGAAGAATCACAAAAAACATAAAAAATCTATTGAAAAATGTCGTGAGCAAGAAAGAAATAGACTTTTCTCTCAGAAAACTCGTTTGACTAAAGATTTAACCATCAAAGTGCTCGAACAAGAGGTATGAACTTTTATAAATACCGTAAATACTGTAAAATACGCTCCCCTCTCTCCAGGGAGTTGAAAAATCACTCCAGATATGCCCGAAACCGTTAAAAATGCAAATAAATCTAAAACTTGAGCGAAGAGCGTTTTCTGTTGATTGTTAGAAAATTTTTGGATTTTTTGTGAAAAATTTATTGATTTTTTGTTAAAAAATTAACACCCCGGGGCGTATTGTACAGTGTTTACGGTAGTATAAAAAATGAATTCAACATTTTTTAGAACCAGCGCATAGAATTTTTTGAAAAATTTATATCAAATTTGGATTTGAATTATCCTCATCTCAACATTTCAAGAGCACTTTCGTCAGAAAAAGTAAAACAGGAAGTTGACAACTGTATAAAGAAGCTCAATAATGTTTCGCCATTGGACGATCCAAAACTTTTAGGTACGCTCAGAGGCAAAAAGTTGAATCCGATAGTAGGGCTCAGGGACCATTCAGAAAATAATCTGCAAATTTGGTGAGGTGAATCCAATACTAGCTGGAAAGCGTCGCTGGGAATTATAGGGGTAGGACTAAAACGGGTCTGGATGGGGGTGCGGCAGAGGCTAAAACGGGTGCGGGTCTGGGTGCAGCACATTTTTAAGGTACGAATGTTTTGCAAAAGAGAAACCCACCCTAATTTTTTATGTTCTTTCCAATGGTGACTTCTGTTTTATGCAAACCCTTTTTCTGTGAGACTTTTCTTAGAAAATTGTTGAAAAATGAGGGGCTAAAACGGGTGCCAAGTGCGGCATGAGTCACCGGCACCCATTTTAGCCCCTTTCTGAAGGGCTAGACGCTTCGGACAAAAGAGAAATCGCTTGTTTTGCAAAAGGGTTTCTCTTTTGCAAAACATTCGCAGCCTTAAAAATGTGCCGCACCCAGACCCGTTTTAGTCCTACCCAATTATAAAATTTTTTGTTGCAAATTTTGGGCACAATCCTAAAGGACTCTTATAATTTTGTTCGATTTTTTAACATTTTATGATGAAATTTTTAACATTTAGCTATGATACGTCCTCCTCAAACTAGCATTACAACCCATAATGTAACTCAAACTTTTGATCGACCGCTTCCTGAAAGTACCTATACAGATGAATCTATCCAAAACAATCAAATAATCTATGCGACGAAGCCTACAATGATTCCAAATTTGGTTTATGAAAACATGGAGGTTTCTTATTTTTCTCAAACTATCGAATCGCCTAGGGGTCGTCTTCAAACGCAACGTATTACATTTACTCCTCTCCGAGACAAACAAATTCCACCTCAAAACGACCAAGTACAGCCACAGAACGAAAATTAATATTAACTCCATATTTTTTATGTATGGAAATTGCATTATGTTACTTTTTATTTTTTATGCATCAGATAAATAAAATATTTTTGTGCGAGACCCATAAAATAAGAAATTGTCCTTCTATCCATATAAGAAATCTATCCGAAATAAGAGTTACTTTTTAAATTTTTCACAATCATAAGGGTTCCCCTTATGTTTTTTCAAACTTCTTAAAATTTTCCCTCGATAATAAGAAGTTAGGGAGGGGGGGGGGGGGGGTACAGTCCCCCTCTTGTTCCACTATGGTTGCAATCATATGTGGGCAAAGAAGGACCCAAAAACGAATTGAATTCGTATTTTTAAGCGCTTTTCCTACCAAAAATACGAATTAGGTCCCTATTTTTCCTTTAAATTTTTTTCCAATACGACGAATTGGGGGATAGTCCCCCGCCCATGTATGGTTGCAACAGGTCGCAACACTTTTACATGGTCTTACGAAGTCCCATACCAATATCATCTGGACAAATACACAGACATTACACGTTTATAATAATAGGATACTATTTATGTTTTGAAATTGTGCAATTTCTAAAATGAATATATGCATATCTGTTTGGCAAAATATTTTATGGTGCGACGATTACGTACGAAGAACATAGAAGCCAAAGAAAAATCATCATCGCGTGAAAAAACAAAGAAACGAGCGTGAGATTTATCAATTTGATTATTTAATAAATAAATTTTTAAGTTGTACAAGATTAGGCATTAGGACGGAACATAGCTTACCGGTAAGTTATGTCCGTAACCTAATTTACTTTTTTGACAATTTTCAAAGTTTTCTTTTTTGCCTTAAAGAATTTTGACAATGGGGTCTTTGGCATTTTTGTAGGTCGCACCGAGATCTACAAAAATGTCCAAGACCTATGTCAAAATTCCTCAAGGCAAAAAAATTATTACACTTTGAAAATTTTCAAAAAAAGTACGTTAGGTTCCGGACATAACTTACGAGTAAGTTACGTTCAGGACCTAACTTACTGGTAAAGTACGTTCTGTCCTAGTACCGGCTTTTTCTTATCGTTACCGTTTTTAAATTCAAAATTACCGTTAACGTTTTTGAAATTTCAAAACATGAAAATGTAGGAGATAAAAATAATATAGTCGAGTACCAAAAGTGGAAATTTTATCGACAAGTGGAAATTTGAATACTTTCTGAATTAAAAACGGTAAGGAAAGGCCTAGTGCCCAATTTTATAGTGGATATTTTTTTAAATTTTTGGCTGAAAAAAAGGTTTTTTTGTTTTATCAAAATGGAATTCTTTTTGCCGCAAAGGATCGCAACAAATGCGTAAAAAGAATCTCGACTTACAAATAGCGTATAAATGCATAGAAATTATTTTTTCTTCGAGATGAAAATTTTTTGTGACGATTGATAACCATTTTTATGCTTCCCACGGCTGTCGAAAGTGTGCAAAAAGTTCCGACATCTGATATTTTGTTACAGAAAGGTTTCTTACGTGCCGAATAA
>JAQGBS010004592.1:0-10145 GCA_034698545.1 Acrobeloides obliquus
CCCAATCGATTTCTCGAATAAAATTACCCTTAAAAATGATTTTGTTGAGGTTAAAACTTATAACCCCTAATTTTGACGCAATTTTTTCCATTTTTTGATCCCCGGAAAAAATTTTCAGATTTTTCGATGCGCGCAATCGATTTTTTGCATAAAATTACCCCTAAAGGGTCATTTGTTAAAAAAATTCAAAAAAATTTTATACTCGACTCTACTTTACACCCCTTTAAGAGTATCAATAATTTCATTTGATATTTTTCTTGTCTATCGAGAAATCTCTTCTTAAATAATGTTATCTAAAGAACTTGTGAAAGTTTGATGTTTATTTGAAACGCCATGATGAATTGAAAGTTGCCATTCCCAAGTTGATATGCTCGAAAAAATTACGACTAAAGATTTTTCCATAGCAGCTGCCTCAATCGATGCATATGTTATGAAAAATATTTAGTGCTAAAATAAATGTGATTCATAAATAGGAGTTTGAATATTTTATGTAAAATCAATAGAGAAATTAATGTTCTTGTGTAGTCTATAAATTTTTTTGAGGCTCTTTTTTAGATATTATTAAGGCTTTTTGAAATATTATAGTCGTTTAGCAAAATGATCTTTTTAATTAAAAAAAGGTCAACAACAGAAAAACAAGAAAATGGATATCTGAAAAGATTAGTCCCAAAATAGCTACTTAATTATGTCAAAAAGAGGTCGGAGCATTTTTAGCATTTTCATTAGTGCCTTTCATGTATTCATTGATTTTAATAGAATGCAAAAAATTAATAAAGAACACTAATTTTTTGAATAGTGTTAGGCAGTAGCGGAGTCAGGATTTGGTTTTGAGGAGGGGGAAGGGACCACCATAGGTGGTTAGAGGGGTCCACTATTTCGAAAATTTGCAGAGAGGGGGGGGGGCAGACCAAAAAATTGCAAGGGGGTCATTTTTTCAAAATTTTCACAAAAAATATTCAAAAATGCGTTTTTTTGCCAAAAATGACATCTTTTAGTCATTTTTTGCCAAAAAATACCACTTTTTAAAACCATTTTGGCCTCTGGCCAAAAATTTTTTACCATTTTTGTCAAAAAATCATTTTTTAAGCCATTTTTTAGCCTCTGACCAAAAATTTGTTGGGGGGAGGTCAGGTTTTCAAGTGCGAGAGGGGATCCACTAGTAGACTCCATATCCACCTATCGGGCCACCCCGGTAAAATCTCATTTTTATTGAGAAATTTTTCAATTTTTGGCCAAAAATGCCATTTTTCTTAAAGGTGGGTGCACCCCAAGTACGCCTCTCGAAATTTTTTCTCCAAATTGGATGATTTTTGATACTCGGGGGGGGGGGGGGGGTTCGGGCACGAGAAATCGATTATTGCAAGTCCTGAGTTCCGAAAAAATTTTCATGAACCCCTATCGGGGTACCCCATGTTAAAAAATCAATTTTTTCAACTTTTTTATTTTGGATCCAAATTGGCTGATTTTTGGTACTTGGGGATTTTCGAACATGGGGTACCCTGATAGGGGGTCATAAAAAATTTTTATCGTGTAGTAGCTCCGACCCCTCAACTTATTTTTACCACACATTTTGTATAATTTTTGAACACCAAAAATCTCGCCTAATGAAACCTTCTGACTTGTATATATCAAAACTTGAAAGTTTTTTCGAAAAGTGTTTGCGTTCATTATTTTTAGCTATCTCTTCTTTTAAATCTAATAGCTGTAATAAGATGAATGTCTTTGTTTTTAAGCCTCGCAATTATGTGTGGGTAGCCTAGTCATGTGTTCGAGTCAATCGTGAAATGAGCAACTGTTCGTGCTTGCAACGTGTATAGGAGCAGAAAACTTTTGCTATATATTCGAGCATGAGTCGATGATTTTTGCTTTGATCTTAAAAAATATTTTTTGTTTTTTACTAAAAAAAAATGAATTTTAGATCATCATGTCTTCTGATATTGGAGATAAATTAAATGGAATATCGAATGATCTAAAAGACCAGGCGGATAAGACACAACAAAGTAATTACTACAGAGTGTAACAAAAAATTTTGAAAATAAAAATTTTTGCATTAACGGGATCACAGTTGCACAACCCCAGTATCTCCCGGTAAAATTCGACCGAGGGGTAGGGAGGGGATGGGTCATGAGGTGGGGAGGGGGTAGGTCATGGGGTGAAAGGAGGTAGGGAGTAAGGGGTGGGTCATAAAAACAAAAATTTTGGACCGGGGTCTGTGCAACTGTGAACGGGATCGAACATGCGGGCCCAACGTCGCTTAACTTGCCAGATCGGATGGGCGACGCTTTGGACCACTTGACCATCACCCCCGGACTTTTTCCCATTGGCGGCGGAAACGGACATTAAATATGTTTATTTATAACGTTTTTTAACAGCGAGATTTAAAAAAGTGTCGGTTATATAGCAAAGTGCGAAGTGGCACCAACTGCACGCATAAGGTCGAGAGTTCAATCCCGAGCGAATCCATTTCTTTTTGAAGTGTCCAAAAAATTTTGCCTAGAAGTATTTTTAGCCCAAAAACACGAATTTGATGTGTTTATTACTCCAAAACCTTAGGTAATACGATTTTTTTCAGAGGTTTTGAAACAATAAAAACATCAAATTCATGTTTTTGGGCTAAAAATACCCCTAGGAAAATTTTTTTATCGATTTTGAACAATGCAAAAAGAAATGGCTCCACGCGTGATTGAACCCTTGACCTTATACGTGCAATTGTGCCACTTCGCGCTTTGCTATGTAACAGCTTTGTCTTGTAAAAACACTTTGCTATGTAAAAAAGCAAAATTTTCTTAAAAAAAGTGCTATGTAACCGGCACCTTTTATTAAATCTCTCTGTGAAAAGCGTTATAACTTCACTAATTTTTCTATAGAACTACAAAACCTCTTCAACCAGAACAAACAACTATCAAATGCCGAAATTGTGCAACATTTAAGACTTGGTCAAGTCATAGCCAACCTTTTGCTGGTATAGTTCAAGTCCAATTTCAACTATAGAATTTTAATTCCAGGCTTTCGTCCTTCTCTCTGCTTCTGATCGTTTGGGCCTACTCAGCATTCTCCCACCTTTTATCCTTAATGCTTTGAACATATTTTTGACTGGAAAAAGATGGTATCATCAGGTTGATGGTCGTTATGATGTTCAAACAATGGTGAATTCTCGAGATTTTGGAGAAAAAGCAAAACATGGTTTAGGTATAAAAATTTACGATTTTTTAAAAAGGACCCTCTTCCTTTTTTGGGGAAAAGGGGGGGGGGTGGGGGTAAATATTTTTAGATAACCACGGAGGAAGCCCTCAATTAAAATTTGAAGATAGGGAAGAGCGCTTTAAAAATTCCAAAAAAGTGTTGACAAGAGTCAAAATTAACAAAAAATGTTGCCCATTGACTCAGCTCGATGAGCGCTTCAAAACAAGTACTATATCATAGGGTTTCGGAGGTTTAACCCATAGCCGAGTGGATAAAGTGATTGATTTGCAGTTTATAGGTCGCGGGTTCGAATCCCGTTTCAAAATAAAGTTGTCCAAATTCCACAAAAATTTTTGCATATCCATATTTTGGCCTTTAAAGCACTTTGCTATAATTTTTTCGCCCATAAATACTTGCTGTGGCTGTATAGTAAGATAGGTTTTAACAAAGTTAAAATCATTATTACTATAGACCTCCAGCAAGTATTTATTGGCAAACAAATGATAGCAAAATGCTTTAGAGGCCAAAATATGTGTACGCAAAATTTTTTATGGAATTTAGACAACTTTAATTTTGAAGCGGGATTTGAACCCGCGACCTGTAAATCTGCTACTTTAGTCACTTGGTCATGGGTCAAACCCCCAAAACCATATGATATGGTACTCGTTTTGAAGTCCTCGACGAGCTGAATCAATTGGCGACATTTTTTTGAATTTTGACTCTTGCCAACACTTTTTTGAAAAAGTGCCCAACCTCTAATTTTCGAAAAGTGCCCCAACCTCTAATAGACCTTTCAGCTCATTTTTCAAATTTTTTATATTCAATTGTCTAATTTAGTGGTATTTGCTGGTCCATTATTAGCTCTACTAGTACATTTTATGTCTCCAAAAACTTCATCTGGCTTTGTCATGTCTGGTTTATTCAGTCTAGCTGACTTTTTGGCGATTTTATTGAGCGGAATCTGCACTGGTTATGAAGTTTTTGAAGGCCTCAAAATCGAAAAGAATCGTCGTCGCTCATCGGTAAATCCCGCTGCTTGGTATGGATCAAAATAAACTTTAAAATATTCACAAAACTAAGAAAAATCATCATTATCTTTTACTATATTTTGTGATGTAGAATTTTTTATCATAAAATTTTATTTCTATAGAGGTTTGATCCATGGCCGAGTGGCTAACGTGCTCGGACTTCACTCATAGGATGCAGATTCGATCCCGCGCCCAAAAGTCATTTTTTATTTTGTTGTCAAAATTCATGAAAATTTTTGCATATAATCATATTTATGCGGGGAACACGATGACGCTATTATTTTTTCATGAAAATTTTTGGAAAAATTGGAAAATCGAAAATTCTTTTTTAAATTTTTCCAAAAGTAGAAAAATAGAAAAATAATAGTGCCATCGTGTTCCCCGCATAAAAATGAGGATATGCAAAAATTTTCATGAATTTTAACAACAAAGTAAAAAAAGACTTTTGGGAGCAGGATCGAACCCGCGCCCTATGGGTGAAGGCCGAGCACGTTAGCATTCGGCCATGTGTCAAACCCCAAACCACATGATATGGTACTCATTTTGAAGTACTTGGAGAGCTGAGTCGAAATTTTTTAATTTTAACCCTTACCTTTTCGACATTCCGTAAAAGTCTACCTCAATCATTTTGTTTTGCAATACGGTGCAATTTGTAAGCAGTTTATAGCCTTCTTTTGTGCTATGCCCTTTCAAAAATGTTGCATTGTTTGCTAAACTAACACAATCGAATTTCGCCCCAAACCAAGGTTGGATCTTATTCACAAATTTTATGCATTTATTCTTCGAAAAAGTTTCTTGATACCAGCTATCTGGGCAAGTTTGCGAAAATACAATGCCTACAAAAATACCAACGACTCAAAAAACTACTTTACAACAAAACATAACTTTAATGTAATAATTAATCAAATGTACAGGGTGGGCCAAAAAACATGGATTTTGTGATTTTTGGGACCGAAAATGTATTGTTCTAAAAATGGCCCCTCTAGGGGTAATTTTATGCGGGGGAATTGATTGCGCACATTTTCGAGCCTAAAATGCTTCCCTATTTCAGGGAAAAATTGGGTCTTTAAAGCAAAATTCCTCGTTTTTCGCAATTTCAAAAACCTAATTTTTCCCTGAATCAGGCCCAGGAAAGTATTTTCAGGATTCGGGAATGCGCGCAATCGATTTCTCACATAAATTACCCCTAGAAAAATAAATTTTTGGGCTCCAAAAATCCACTTTTTTGGCCAATCTTGTACTTTCTGTTAAAATTTAGTGAGACTTTACTATGCCATTTTTCATCTATTGTATAACTGATGGATTGATCAATAAGTCGGATTTCCGGAAAATGCCTTTCAGTATTAATTTTTGCAAAACAAAAAGGTCACTCACAAGATTGATCAAGGGAATATATAACAAATATTTTGCTATCTTAAAGATTAACCCACTAATCATCGTTTTCCAAATTGATAAGAATAACTCCATTGATACCCATAGGATTCTTCTTTTCAGCTTAAGTGGGGGGGGGGGTCTAAAGAGATTAAATCTTATAATACAGCTAGACAATGGGATATTAAAAATGCGAAAACCGCACAATCCGAATTCCATTGATATTTTCAAAAGGCTATCAGTTGTGATAAAGTATTAGCTATTCATGTCACGAGAATGACGTGAATGATTTAGTTGTATCGACAGTATATAAGAAATGAATAATAAATCCAAGTTATAAGAACACTTCGAATTGTTTTAGAATGTTTTCAAAGTTTGCTTTATTAGTCCTTGTTTTAAATCTTGGTTGGGTAGCTTCTCAACTTTATTGTGAAGGACGTAAGTTTTAAGCGCTACACAAAGAAAGTCGAAGCTCCTTCGGCTCTTATACCCTATTGAACGTGATCTAAAATCGAAAATCTTATTTTTCAAATTTTCTCAAAAATGACCCTATTAGGGGCAATTTTATGCGAGAAACACGTTGGCAATGTTATTTTTGTGTAAAAACGCTTCAATTGTTTAGAAAATTGATATATATAGAATCATTGAAGAAAAGAAAGTAGATACAGTTGCGGACAAAAGTCTTGCCGCCCCTAAAGGGGGGGGGGCAAGACTTTTGTCAGCAACTATATTTCGAAAAAGCTGAGCTCATATAGGATCCAGTACAGGAAAGGAGTATGGTGAGGCTATTCACAGTGACTCAAATCGCTCGCATTCGTTTTTTCGACAGCCAAAACCCGTAGACACCGAAATTGTCGGACTTTACACTTATATAACGATTTTCCATGTTGGATAATCGTTACATAAGTGTAAAGGGGCTCTAAAAGGCTTGTACAGGGCAACAGAAAATTTTTCACCGCTCACTTCTTGCGGGAATCGATTCCCCGTACGTAAAAACCCCCCAGGACACAATTTTGTCGAAAAAAGGCATTGTTTTTGTTGTGTGAATTAGGTAAAAAATATTGTGATAGAACTTTTTGACCACTCTGTATTAGGAAAATTTTAGCTTGTTTGAATGAACAATGCACAAAAGGATTCGTTTGTAATAACGCCGGACAATGTTGCATCTATAGTTGCAATGAGAGTAAGTCTAAAAATTTGAATCATTATTATATTTTGTGCACAGATTCCGGACCATGCACAACATCTGAACAATGTTCGGCTGGTTATTGTAGAAATGGGACTTGTTGCGGTCAAGCATCACCTACTGGCGCTACACCTTCACCTACTTTCGGATCAAACGTCACTGGAACTTCGGCTACTCAGACACCGAGTAGTAAGTGTAGTGTAAAAAACGAAAGAAATCTCAAATTTGTCTAGACAAGCAATGCCCTAATGGATGGTACCGAGAAAGTACGAATTCGAACAAATGTATCAAGTTTGTAACCGAAACCCAACCCTGGTTTGGAGCAAAGTTCAATTGTAGTACATTGGGAAATAATTCTACGCTAATCAGCATTGATCAAGCTTTTGAGAACTCGGAAATTTGTCGTAAGGAGCTTAAAATACACTTCCGGCTATAAAGATAGAATCACCCTAATTTTTAGCATAGTTTCACACAAAAGTTGGTGTCCCGGGGCCTTTTAAGTCTGGGCTTAAAAATAGACTTAAAAATTAGGTTCGAATCTCTCCAAAACAGCATGTTCATTAAAAGCTGTTCATTATACATTTTACTATCAATAAAACAAAAATTATCGAACAAGGTTTAAGGTTTTATACAAGCCGAGAAAAGTGAAAAACGCTGAGGTTTACTCAGCATTTTTCACTTTCAGGCGCTCTGCCAAACTGGAACCTCTCGAGATGTCTTCGAGCGCTCGGTCTCCCAGTTTTAGACGATTGATTTTATATATTAAACAGAATTATATACAAATTTCTATAAGTAGGGCAGGCAAGCGACAACCGTTGCAATCAATTTTACATCGGTCTCTTCAATAGCGGGAATGGATGGCAATGGTCCGACGGTGATATGAGTACTTATCGGAATTGGAAATCTGGTAAGAATGCATACCATACTACTTATATAGTCCGTTTCAGCTGGAGTGGAAAAGAAGTTGAGGCACAATAGCAAAGTGGTAACTCTCTCGCGTTCACTCAGAAAAATTAGGGTTCGATCCCGCTCGTATCGAAATTGTAATTTTAGAGAATCCAAAAAGCTCTACAAGCAAACCCCCTATAAATTACATAAAAAAATTTTCCTATCATCAGAGTCAGGGAAGCAAGAGAGTTACCACTTTGCTATGGTGCCTCAACTTTTTTCCACTCCTGCTGAAACGAACTATAAACAAATAAATATTTTAGGATTCCCGACTAGTAACAACACCAAAGAATGCACTGCATTTGATCGAAAAACTTGCACATGGTTCAATGAAGCATGCGATACACCACAATGTTACATTTGTCAACAATACATCTAATGAACTTTTAAACTAGGCTGACTTTTAAAAAACTTAAAGCCTAGTCCATGTTTTTATCTCGTGTTAACTTTACTTGAATAAATGTTTTATAAAAAGAGACACGAAAACTATATAGAGGTTTTTTTTAATTTATAAAATCATGAAAATAACATTTTTTGGAAATAGTGGAGCTCGGATTAGCCACGCCAAGAACGTGGAATATAGAAAATTTTAAATTAGGCAAAAGTTTTTGGACCCGATTGGGATCCGAACCCAGACCTTCTGGCTACTGTCCAAGTGCACTACCATTGTGCTACCTACAACTGATGCCCGTTAATTGGTGAATACTTGGCGGTGTATTTTGCACTACTCATACTGTGAAAACTTCTGCCTAATTTAAAAATTTTCTATATTTCCACGTTTTCGGCGTGGTGAATCTGAGCTCCACTATTTCCAAAAAATGCGCTTATCACCTATCGGTAATCCCTACGTCCGTCTTGTACCGTTAATCGGTCGGATGGCACACATGTGTTAATCACAGTGTGAGTAGTAAAAATCTTAAACTTTATCCAACACTAAAATCAAAAGCAACCCAATCATGCTATCATATGTAGAGATGGGCAAGAGTATCTGTTAGCATATGCTCGGCTAGCAAAGCATTTGATAGTAGATTCGAACATACCGTAAATACTATAATATACGCCCTCTCTAATTAACGCCCCCCCCCCTCCAGGGGGTTAAAAAATTAACGCTCCCCCTTCTCCAGGAATTAAAAAATCAACCACTCCCCAAATTTGTCTGAAACAGTTAAAAATGCACAACAAATCTAAAATTTGAGCGAATAGCGTTTTTTATCATGTTTTTTCTCTTTTCTTGATGAGAATTTTTATATCACGATCTCTTTCTTAGATAAAAGAATCAAAATTACCGAACAAGGCATAGGAATTCATGACGACCGAAGACGAAAATGAAAACCTTGAAGAATTCGGAAAGCGTTTTCTTGTTTGAGACAATTTCAGTGCCCGTATTCACAAAGATAAAATCCGCGGATTTTATCCTGATCCGCGGATAAATCCGTATTCACAAAGATCAGGATCATGATCCGTATTCACAAAGATTTTTTCTTGGCAAAATATCCGCGGATATATCCTCGGATCACGATCCGTATTCACAAA
The DNA here is from genome assembly GCA_034698545.1 of Acrobeloides obliquus. Lineage (NCBI taxonomy): Eukaryota > Metazoa > Nematoda > Chromadorea > Rhabditida > Cephalobidae > Acrobeloides > Acrobeloides obliquus. The sequence goes on from JAQGBS010004592.1 coordinate 9,250, forward strand.
GATAAATCCACGGATTTTATCCTGATCCGCGGATCAAAATCCTTATCCACCTCCGGAGGTGGATAAGGATTTTGATCCGCGGAAAGGAGTCCAAAATAGGGTCGAGTAGAAAATTTTTTAACAAGTAACCCTTTAGGGGTAATTTTATGCGAGGAATCGATTGCGCGCACCCCGAATCTTGAAATCGCTTCCTTGACCCTGATTCAGAGAAGGATCGGTGTATTGAAGCGAAAATCAACCATTTTAGAATTTTTATGAGAAAACCGTTGATTCTTAGGTTTTTCTAGGCGGGGAATCGATTGCGCGCACTCTCGAATCATGAAAACGCTTCCTTGACCCTGATTTAGAGGAAAAAACCAAAATTTGATTTTTGCTTTTGATTGTGAAACACGTGTGGGACGTACGTTGGATTTGAAGATTATTTGGACAAACGCTGTGTATAGTTATCATTGTATTTACTGCGATAAATCAAATTCTTTTTGTATTAAAAAAAACTTTATTTTATTTCTAGAGCCAGATATTACAGTTACAAGCAAAGGTTTGACTGGCATTTGATTTTAATTGCAAGGTGCATTACAAACTCCACAAGTGACTGCACATAAACAAGGAGTGTATCGCTGTTTATACCAAGGATCGGTACAAAACCCATCTTTTCCCCATGTAGCGCAGCTGAAAAAACTCAAGATCAAAATTACACTTAAATAATAGGTACTAGTGAACATAGGTGTCGCACTAATTGAATTTTTTTCAAAAAATATTAAAGGGGGCGTGCACGCCCATTCCGTATCCAAGCAAAAAATTTTTTCTTAGTTGAACCATCTTGATTTCTGTGATAGTTTTAGGTTGAAAAATCGATATCAAATGCGGCTGGCTTGCAAAAAAATTTTTATGACCCC
>JAQGBS010004593.1:0-10145 GCA_034698545.1 Acrobeloides obliquus
TAAGGGCTATCTCTAATGGAATTTTGAGGATTTGGACAAAAAATTTTGAGTGGGAACTACTATAAAGAGAAGTATCAAAATTTTAAAATATTGTATTGGATTGATCGAAAAGTTCTGCGAATTTTTATATGATTTTTGGACCGGAAAATTTTTTCTAAAAAGGGGCAAATTTGTGCAGAGAATCGATTGCGCGCATTTCCGAAGAGTGAAAACGTTTTTCTGATCCTGATTCAGGGAAAACAGTGTATTTATTGAAACGAAAAAAATGGTTGATTGCTTGGGTCAAAATTTCCCAAGAAATCAAGTTTAGTTCGGTAAAAATATGCTATAAAAAAATTTTAATTAACAAAAAAACTTACAATCCCTCCTCCTATCAATAATTAAAAACTCAGCAAAAGTGAGAAATGAGAAACCGCCAGAGAAAAACTAAAGGCCTTTTTTTCAAGGCCGCAACCTCTCACTATGGGGTACCTTCGGGCTAACCTTTATAACTCCATGTGTGATTGATTACTTTAAATTGCCTTTTATGTTTTAGGGTCAAATGGATCTGATCGCATTAAAAAGAATAAATAACCTTGAAAAAGCGATTTCATAATAAAAAAGTTGTATAGTTGAATAGGTTTATATCGAATGACACTCTAGAAAATGTGAAAATCGAATAGTTAAGAGATAACCTTGTGATAGGGATGATTTATGAGTAGATTAACACTGCTACGACAAATCTAACTTATTAACAAATGGATGGATATACCAGCGACCAGATCGTTGGTATCTTTTGAAATTTCAAGGTGTGACTAGCACGATTCGCAAAAAGAAAAACAATACTTTAGGAGTGGTTTCGCAGCCTAATATTTCAACCTACCCCTGTTTTTGGGTATTTTCATTCTAATGCTCATATCTCCGTGTATATGTTACCGTCATATCTGAAAATTTCAGAAATTAGACTTAGATAATCAAGCCTATGCCTGGGCTTGGCTTTCGTATTTGGCTGAAAACCCTCGCAACCGAGTCAAAAAGGCTGATCTTTGTCAAAAGCCGATCAAAAAATCAGAATATGCTTCAAAGATTGGAGTATAACTTTTTATTGAAGCGAAAACTTGCTGTAGGTGTCTAAATAAAAGTTGTAAAGCAGATTTCCAGCTTGCTAACGAGTGTTTGATGAGCTCTCAACTCTTTAACTACATGAAGATATGAGCATTAGATAAAAGTACCCAAAATCAGGGGTAGGTCAAAAATTATGCCGCGAAACCACCCCAAAAGTATTTTTTCTTTCTGCAAGTTTTGCTAGTTACACCTTGAAATTTCAAAAGATACCCACCATCTGGTCCGCTGTCGGCCTGTTAAACAAAAGTATAGTCATTTTTATTTATAAACATATGTTTATAGATAAATTTTTTTCCCTATAATAAACAAAAAGTAACATGATCACAATTCAAATAAACCCGTGAAAAAAGCAACAAATTTCACAACTGTTGCATTAGATATCTATTGAATCCTATTTGTTGCAACTCCCATTAACCAACAATTGACCGGTGACCGATCCGATCAATCATTTCTATGGTCAATCGTGATGACTAAACTCTTAAACTCGGGGAAATTTACAACTTCCTTGGTATGTATGTGGAAGTTTCGAGTTTGGTCGGCATTGGACAGATTGGACGAATGCATTGAGCTAAGTATTGTTTACGGCTCAGCTTTTCGGACAAATCGGACAGAAGTCAAAACTGAAATTATTACAAAGGCATAAGATTGGAAAATATATTGTTTGTTTATTTATATTGACTTTGTCTAAGAATTGTTAATTAACAAAAATAGTAAAAATTACTTAAAGGGGGTGACATTTATGAACTAATCCAAGAAATTTTTTTGCCAAAACAGCCTATATAGGGATAAAATCATGCGAAAAATCGATTGCGCCCATTCCCGAAGCGTGAAAATGCTTCTCTGACCCTGATTCAGGGAAAATATAGATTTTTTCGACCTAGTACTTGGTTTAAAAAGACATTACTTTGTAACAAACCTCGGTTGTGCAATGACAAAGCACTGGTTTATTGGTCACAAAGATCGCTGGTTCGAATCCCGCTTAAATTCAATTTTTTTGCACAAAGTAAAAATCGGAAAATTTTTTTGTTTCCTCGAACTTTTATTTCCACCTAATACGCAATGGATTTCCGCAAGTCTTTGCATCGGTCTTGTGTAGTAAACGTTACCACGTCTCTAAATTCCCATGACGCTGAACTAAACGGTCTAAAAATAGGAAATAAATGCGGGTGCAAATCCGATAAAAATATAAAAACTGAAACTTTCTTTATTCAATTTATACCACAAAACCACAATATTGCATCAAAGTAAAACAGCAATCAAAAACGGCAGAAAATTGTCTTTGCTAAATTTATGCTTTCTTGACAATTTTCTGAACACAAAAAAACGTAATAACAATCGCCAAAATAAAGAATCAAGTTTTTACACACCAAAAATCCGACGGCGTCAACGAAAAAACTTTTCTAATAGTTTGAAAGAAAAAATAAGATATAGTTTGAATGTAATAAAAAGGGTTTTCGTTGTAATAAACAAACAAATTCAAAACAATAACTAAATTATTCTAAATTGACCTTGTTGTGGCGCATTCTTTACATTTTAAATTTTTTGCCGGAACTACTACGTGTCTTACTTAAACGTAAACTTGTGCATGTGTGAGCTGCAATATTGATATAACACTTTGGGGAGGGCAAATTCTATGATTTTTTACACCAAAATCATGGGGGTACTCCAATATTAATTGACTGTTTGTTATCTTTAAGTTTTGAAAAATATTTATGTTTTATTTAAAGGCAACGTTAAGTCGATTCACCTTCGTAAATTCAAAACAAATTAACCCCCTATTTTGCAGCTTCTTTAATTGTATATAAGCTCATAATCAATTTTAAGAAAAGCGACGACAACAGATACCTAACCTAACCGCCTCGAGTGTTGCTATGCCAACCTACTAAAAAATACTCAACTATTAATGATAAATGAAATAATCGGCAAATCGTTTTCGCCTGATTTTAAACTTATTTTGGGAAATTATTTAATGCATTTCTAAAGCTTACTTTTTATTAGGGTAATTTTGTGATTCTAATTCATGGAGAATAAGGATTTTGATATTAAAGAAGAAACTGGAATTCATAACAAGTGAACAAATTTTTGTAATTTGTTTTTTAAACTATTCGGAGCACTTTTTAAGAGGTAGTGATGTGTCGAAATCGCAATTTCAATTTCGAATTTCAACCCCAAAATTTCGATTTCAAGATTTTGAATTTTGACAAATTCGAAATTATTAATAAAAAATTTTAGAATGTAGAGAGAGAAAACTTAAAGGTCATTCTTAAAGGGGGTGCAAATTAGAGCCATTTCTCCAAAAAATTTTTTTTGAAAAATGACTTTCTAGGAGTAAAAATAGGGTGAAAAATCGATTGCGCACATCCCCGTTGCGTGCAAATACTTCCTTCAACTTGTTCTCGCGAAAATAGCACTAGCAAATATGAAATAGTGCTATTTTCGTGAAAACAAGGTGAAGGAAGCATTTTCAAGCGACGGGGGGATGAGGCCAAAAACTTTTTCCGACAAAAAATTTATTTCAAACTCATCCGAATATGTATGTTTCAAATAATAAAAATTTTAAATGCATATTTTCGAAATCCTGGCCACGACGCTGGCCGCGACTAAAAAAGGTTGTCAAACATACCGCATTTGCTCTGAACCAACCACCCCCTATACACCTATGAGCTTAAAATTGGCAATTTTCTATGAAATTTCGGCCTCAATTTCGATTTCATTTCGATCCCCAAATTTCGATTTCGACCTTTCCAATTTCGACGCACCACTAGTAAGGTGGCAAAAACATCATCCCCCCCCCACAAAATTTTTTTCCACCGGCCTGCAGCCCTAATGTGTTTTCAAAAATTTGATGATGATGAGTTGGTGAGAGAGGGGGCAGATTCTCTTCTATTTCATGTGTGCACCCTGTACTCATTTGTGTCATTTTTTCAAATTTTGACTTGAGTAAAATAAACAAATTAATTATTATAGATATATTACTGAAAAAATGGAGAAGAAGACTTATGGAAAACATGGTGTTGATTATACCAAAGCAAAGGATAACAATGGTTTTTCCTTGCTTGAACCAGCCCCTAGTAACAGCGGAAGCACTGCGGGAATGATTCCCGTACGAAGTATGAGACTTCCACCACTTCCACCATCTTCGACACCTTTATCTGCAATGAAATTACCGCCGATTGCACCTCCATTGACAAATAATTCATCAAATTCCACTCCACCGCTACAGTCTTCTCCAATTCAGCCACCAGAAAGAGTACCATCTCCATCTGCGCCACAATATGAGAGGATAGTTGTGAAAAGTGGTACGATTACAACAGAACCTCCCCCACCAGCGGGATGGAAGGCGCCAGAAAATTTGGTAGAAACAAAGTCATTTACACAAAGCACTACGACAAAGTTAACTACGTATCCTGTTTTGACATCTACAGCGGCACCATTGCCAGCAATTTCTGAACCGGCAAAGAAACGTTAGTTTGGGATATTTTTAAGCCTAAAATCTCTAGTATATACCAAAGAAATTCTTTATGTAAAGACCTAAAATATCCTGTTGCTTAGTTCCGGAACCGGAGAGCGGAAGTAAAAACTTCTGACTTCCGGTTCCGATTTGGAAAATTTGCACTAAATTGGAACCGGAAGTCGGAAGTTTTTACTTCCAATCTCCGGTTCCAACTTCCGGTTCCGGAACTAAGCAACGGGCCCCAGTTCTCCGTTTTTTCCGGTGTTTGGGATAGGGGTGGTTAAGCACAGCCACAAAAAAGATACTACAGACATAGGGAAGGATCCTTTAGAAAACAGCCCTTATTAAAAATAGTACTGGGGACCGAGCGCTCCGAAAAATTTGTCCCTGGATAAAGTTATGTATTGACGCGAAAATTCAAATTTTTTGGCAGTTTTCGTAAGTCAATGAATAACATTTTGATAATTTAGCATCATCAAGCCTACAAGTCAATTCACGACGCAAGCCTTCTTCCTATCGTGTTGCCTTCAAATGCTTTTTCATCTGCTTATTTTTATCCATTCCTATTGTGATATTTATTATAATGATGGCATTATCTGGCGGCTTTTCTCCTAGCAACGGGTCAATGTCGAACTTAACTAATAACACAGCTTCAACAAATACTGGGTCACTATCGGGTGGAAATTCAGTTCCAAGTACTGGATCCGGAACTGGGACAATACCAGTTCAACCTTCAGGATGAAAAAATCATCGAATAAATTTAAATCAAAATTTGTTGCTTATTACTTAAATTTTAGATTGATTACCCCTTTAAATTTTTAGATTACCTACCCATCCTCTGCATGGGATCATTAAAGATTATCTTAAAGAACCAGTCCACTTTTAGGGAGTTGATGCCATGTGATAGTTCACAAAATTCACAAAATTTTAGCATGAAGAGATTGTACCCAGGCATACATGGGCAGCACCCCAGGTGGGATTTTCAAAAAAACCCACAGCTCTCATTTGGTCCCCCTCTCGATAGGTCAAAAAGTTGGCGACCAAAAAAAGTTTGACAAATCTAAAAAATATTCTTTTTTCTCAAAAATAAATATCTACTCCAAGCAACCTACTTTTCGACTATTAATCCTCAATTGTCAGCCTTCCGACCCCTTCTACGTCCCCCCCCCCAGATGAAAACCCCGGGGTCTGCCCATGTATGTATCCAGGCATCAATCAGGTTGTTTATCGAAAGATGTAAATGTAAAAAATGCTCGAAATTTTGTGCTCTATTACATGACATCAACTTCCCAAAAACGAACTGGTATTTTAAGAGCCAATTGAAATTTACCGGTTTCTTTTTATTTTATCTGTATAATACCTAAGTTAATAAATTATTTTTTCTTTTTTATCATATACACGTTATTATTTAAAGGACCAGGCCACTCAGTTACAATCATATAAAAAATGATATATTCCAAAAGATCATGAAAAATGGAGCATTTTTTGTTTTTACAGCATCATCTGAATCGTTTTCCCCATCGAGATAAATTCACTTGAAAATATGAATTCGTGTACATGTTTTCGTTGTAATAATCAAACTTTTTTGAATTTTTTGCAGAAAAATCGTGAAAAAATAGCATCAATCGACAGAGAATTTTATGCTGAACAACTTTGCTAATTGAAGTTTGCGTAAAAAATTATTTTCTCCAATCAAAAATGCAAAATATGATTAAATTTTTGTATATTGAAACGAAAACCCTGCATGAATTTAAACTTATTTTGCATTTTTGGTCGGAGAAAATAATTTTTTACGCAAACTTCAATTAGTAAAGTTGTTCATCATAAAATTCCCTATTGATTGATGCTATTTTTTCACGATTTTACAGCAAAAAATTCAAAAAAGTTTGATTACAACGAAAACACGAATTCATATTTTCAACTATTTATCTTGATGGAGAAAACAATTCAGATGATGCCGTAAAAACACAAAATGCTCAATTTTTCATGATCTTTCCGAATATATCATTTTTTCATATGATTGTAACTGACTGGCCTGGTCCTTTAATTAAAACCTAAGGTTGTGTTTAATTACGAATGTCGGCAACACTCTCTTAAAAATGGCTAAAAGGATTATTCGTTTTTTGCTCAATTTATATATTTATTCATCAAACGCAGGAAGCTGTTTCGTACCATTCAAACCTTTCAACATCTGACTCATTCCTCTGATGATTTGAGGCTCTGTGTAGAAAACACACTTGGTTGTTTGGTTAGTTTTATGTAAATGAGAGTGGATACAGCTATGATAGATTTTTTCGTACGCATGTGCGTGTTTTAAATAAATTAAATAAGCTTTTCTTATTACAATTTAGATTAAGTATTAATGGGTAAGGTAAAAAATTAATTAAAAAAAAAAGAAAAAGTCGACTATAGAAATTAGGTTGCATTTTTCAAATATAAGATATCAAAATTTCTTTAAAATTTTAGAACTAAGGTTAATTTGATCAATTTTATTCTTTATTATGAAAATCTAATTTTTTATTTAACTAATCATGTCAGCAAGATTTTCTCATTTTTCAATACACTTTTTTGGTTTCGAACAAAAATATGTTTTTGACGCATTTATGATGCAACATTTAAGCTCTTCTTCACAACATCGCTTTTATCTTTTGTTTGATATACTAAATTTTATTTTTACCATTTTTTTGCAATTTATGGTAGTACCAGGAGCTGAGTGTTTCGCGTTAGGGGGTTGTGACTCCGCGCGGCACTCCACATTCCTCGTTAAAAATGTATTAGTTATTACTAATACTTTTTTCTTAATATCTGCTATAGCTAACCTTTTTTGAAAAAAAATTGTTAAGGGGGTACCCCCGTAAAAGTGGTGTCGATCGTCTCCGCTCATCGTTCCCTACAACTTTTGTTTTAGCGTCGACGGTTTAACTCAAGTGTTCCTGAGATCGTTTTGACACACATATAGACATTACAAGTTTAATGTAGTAGGATGAATTTACTTGTTGTATTTTTGAATTTTTTTAAATGTATTTTTAAATTTTTTATGTATTTTCTCTGCGGCGTCATTGCTTCGGATATACCTTATAAGAAATGTCCTGTTACTTTGGCTGAAGGCATACATAAGTTTAGATATCCTACTACATTAAACGTGTAATGTCTGTTAATCTGTTAATATATATATACATTGTACAGAATAGACGAGCTATTCAGTCTCAAGCTCAATTTCCGAAAGTGATTTACATTTTGAACCGATTAAAAGCTAAGCTGTGATATTTAAGAATTAAAAATTATTCTACTACTATAAACATATAATGTGTGTCTGTCTACCTGTCTGTTCAAACGATCTCGGGAAAGCGTGATTTAGCCCCGGAATGTTATAACGAAAGTTGTAGGGGACGATGAGAGAAGACGATTGACACCAAAATCATCGAAATCGGAGCCAAAGAAAAAATTTGTTATTTTCCTGTATATATAGGGTGGTGCAAAAAGTGGCTTTTTTACATTTTGGGAACCGAAAATTTATTTTTCTAAAAATGACCCAAGGGTGATTTTATGCGGAGAATAGATTGCGCGCATTTCCGGACTATGAATGCTTTCCTGATTCAGGGGAAAAAGTTGGATTTTTGAAGCGAAAATGCTCATTTTCCTCATTTTTCTGCAAATCACTTTCTAGGGGTAATTTTATGCGAGAAAGCGATTGCACACGTTTTTAAAGCATAAAACGATTCCCTGATGCATAAAATTGATATTTCTCATTTCAAAATCTTTCTCGCATAAAATTACCCCTAAAAAGTGATTTCCATAAAAAACGAGGAAAATGACCATTTTCGCACCAAAAATCCAATTTTTCCCTGAATCAGGGTCGGAAAAGCATTTCCGGGTTCGGGAATGCGCGTAATTGATTCCCCGGTTAAAATTATCCCTGGGGATCATTTTTAGAAAAATAAATTTTCGGGTCCCAAAATGTCAAATGTACTTTTTGCGCCACTCTGTAAATCCTTTAGACAATTATCAAAATTAAAGAAGAGAAGGTTTGTCAGGATTTTTCTAAAAAATACCCTGATTACGCAAATCGTATTCGTTAGTTACCATAGAAACATTTATTATAACACGGTCATCACGGCTTTTTTTCAAGCAGAAGCTAAAGATTTACATGCCAGGAATTTCCCACTTTCTTAACAATTTTCACTATCCGGATGAGCGCTGCTATTTGATCAGATTATTTTCTCAAGGAAAACGCCTCAAGAAGATTTTACTTAAAGTTATTAGGGCTCAAAGCTATCGGAAAGCTGCTGACACATCGGGAATAAAGCCACCGCCATTAATTATTATTACTATCTTGCCATAAGGTAAATTTGGGAGGTTGTTTTATGGAGATAGAGAGTATAACAGTTTCTAGCCTCATAAATTTTCTATTTTTTAGCACCATTAATGCAGCAATCACCAAGAACAATATCGCCTATTCCCGAAGATTTTCAAAATCTTGATTATGTTAATCTTGAAGATGCGACTAGACCAGTTTCCCCGGCTTATCTGAAACTTCCCAACCACTCAAGTACGTGATTTTATAACTACGTTTAATATATTTTATGTTTTTTAGATTCTAACCCAGCTCAAATAACTACAGATGCCTTTGCTTATCCAGATTTGGCTGCGCCACCACCATACCCTTTTGGAGTTGTCCCAGATCCAATGCAGCAGGATCCAACTGGGCAGAACCCAATACCAATTTCTCATGTGGTGATTTTACCATGTCAGTGTAATGGGCTTTATGGAAGTAAATTTTTGATTTAATAAAAAATGTTAAAAATTGTGAGCATAGTCTGTTTGTTTCTATCTTCTCTTGATAATAATGAAACATATTAACCCTTTGTTTCCGACGGCTGCGTCGGAACAAAGTGGAAACAGGGAAGGGAACAGGCTCAAAAAGTATGTTCCCGAAGGGCTGGTAGAATAATTATTTTTTTAAATGACGCAAAAATGCTTTTCAGGAAGGGAACTTCACTAGAGCAACATAAGTTTTTCAGCTAGATAAGAAGGTATCTTCAAAAACTCAAAGTTCCTCCCCCGTATCCCTGTGTGATCGTATTACAGGGGAACTTTTGAGGTTTTTTGAAGATATATTTTTATCTAACTGAAAACTTGTGTTGCTCTAGTGAAATTCTGAAAAGCATTTTTGCGTCATTTAAAAAAATAATTATGCTGCCAGCCAGTTGGGAATATATTTTTTGAGCCTGTTTCCTTTTCTGTTCTGCTTTGTTCCGACGCAGCCCTGAATCCTAACAGGACCGTCGGGAACAAGAGTTTATCTTGAAACAGCACACTATAAAGAATCGAAAGAACAAAAGAAAATATTTTGGAGCCCGGTTGCCCATAGTCGAAAATGCGGTCCCGAATTTTGTTCGGGACCTCTTAAAGGACCAGTCCAATAATTTACAATCATATGAAAAATGATATATTCGGAAAGATCGTGGAAAATGGAGCATTTTTTGTTTTTACGGCATATTCTGAATCACTGTAGTTTTCGAGATAATTACGTTTGAAATTTTGAATTTGTTACAAGCTCTTCGTTGTAATACACAATTCAAAAAAG
>JAQGBS010004594.1:0-10144 GCA_034698545.1 Acrobeloides obliquus
ATCCAAGCATATTCATCTTTCATCGTTCCTATCATAGCCGGTTTTACTGGTCTGTTTTGATACAAAGTTCTTGGCAGTCCTGGGAAAAAGTAGTCATCTTGAACTATATCCCAACAAAGTGTGTTGCTTAGACTTGAAGCCTAAACATTTTAATTGAAAACCTTTTTTAGGGGGTAGGTAAATCTAACAAATTGGCCAACCCTCTCAAATCTTAACACTATCTGCCTGCTCCTGCCCCAGTGGTGGAGCGGTAAAAGTAAAATGAGCATTTTTCCTGAGTCATCCATAGTCCGACCCCAATTTCTCCCAAGTTAGAAAGTCTAATCGGAAAAGTTGGATGCTGTTTTACTATATAGGTATAGGCGCAACTTTCCAGTTGAGTTTCATCTGATTCCCAGATAAAGTGGTTCCGACCCTCCGGTGACCCTTATAGAGACTGTGCCTTAAAGTGTTTATGTGCCCATAATTTTATTAAAATCGACCTGTTGAGCCTGTAAGCCTGCAGTTAAATCCAAATTCATTAGACAATTTTTTAAAGAAGTATAGTTCAAAGAGTTCCATTGGACAGCATCATAATTACATGTTCGTCTAGCAAACTCTATCATCCGATAAGTTGGCCCTAACGAATCTTCAAAACAAGTCAATGATGCACCAGATTCTTGAATGCTTTGGTGGAAAAGGTCTAGAAGTAAAATTAGATGTTTGGGATGGAGGGGGAACCCAATCGGCCCTTTTCCATTCTTCCAGAGATGTATAGTTCGTTTCAACCCATAAAGTGAAAAGTTGTACCCAAAATTCAAAGTTGAAGTCTGCATCCCGTCCGATCTGGCAAGTTAGGCAACGTTGGCCAGACAGGACGGAGTTCGAATCTAAAAATTTGTTGCCCAAAATAACAAGTTGTTATTTAGAGCATGAATAACAACTAAAAAAATTTTTTTACCCGAATGGGATTTGAACTCATCAACGTCTGGCCCGACGTTGCTTAGTTTGACAAATCTGATGGGATACGGACTTTTGGGTCCAATTCCCTCCCCCCCCCCGGATCAGAGAAAGTGATACCCGTTCCATCCAAAAAAGGGCATAAAGCGCAAAAAACGAGGCTGCTAGTTGTTATAGTAAATTTTTTGAAAAAACCTAGGACTACCTCCCACTTTAAACAGAGATCCCCTCCCCCATTTAAATTTTATTTACTCCTCTGGTTCCTTCGGGAATTTGTAAAAGTACGACTGCGCCGAACGGGGCACCAAACGGGGCGCCGAACATGCCAAAGAGTCCAAATTAGGCTTAGGCCTAGACTTAGGCTTGGCCTAGGCTTAGGCCTGAGCCTAATTGGGACCCTTTGGCATGTTCGGTGCCCCGTTCGGCGTGTTCAGCGCAGTCGTACTTTTACAAATTGCCGGTTCCTTCCCTCCACCAATTCATATATCAGAGTCATACTTTGAGATAAAGGTGAATAAGTATGAAGCGCTACAGATGCTCCTCCAGCTGATTGACCGAATATAGTCACTCGGTTAGGATCACCACCAAAATTTGAAATTTCTTCTTGGACAAATTTCAGTGCCTCTACCTAAAAATTGATATTCAATCTTTTTTCGTCATGAAAAATTTTTTTCTTAAAAAATTTTCTTGAGAATTTTTTGTGCAATATTGAAAAAAGAGATTTTCGAGATTGACATAATATGCCCTTTAACATATCAAAAACTTATAAAAACTAACTTGATCCAACATCCCTAGATTAGGTGGAAAATCATCGGTAAAAGTTGTAAAAAAGCCTAAATAAAAAAATTTTTCATCAAAGCCATTCGTTACTTACCAAGAAACCCAAGCCTATATTGTATGCTCACTATTACCACTCCTTTCGATACCAAATTTCTCACAATTCCTTGGGTATAAAGTTGTCCACTTCCACCCATCAAACCACCTCCATGAATCCATACCATTACGGGGTATTTGGTAGTGGTGCTGACCTAAAAAACATCAAAAAGTTTAAAATCTTTGAAGAATGACTCTCCTAGGGCTAAAATTGGCTGAAAAATCCAAAAAATGCAGTAAAAAATCAAAATTTTGTTGTTGTATTTTTCAGCCAATTTTAGCCCTAAGAGAGTCATTCTTAAAAAATTGTAAACTTTTTCGATGAAGGCGATAAAATGCACCCCATCCCCTTAAGCTTCCCATATATTGGCGTACGCAAGAGGGGCTCAACCCCCCCCACTGAAACTGAAAAAAATTTTACCCCATTGTTCCCCAGGCTATTCCCCCCTCCCAAATGTTGGAAAAATTTTCGAAAAAAACAAGGACCCCCTTATGACTTTACCAAAATTTGGACATTTTTAGTAAAAATTTGCATATTTTTCATCAATTTTTGACCAAAAATCGTAAAATTTTGAGCATTTTGGGCTTAAAAGCGTCAATTTTCGTAAAAAAAATTTCGCCTGCGGTGCAAAATTATAATAAAAATTTTATTTTTCGCAAAAAATTTGGGTTTGGCGACCAAAAAAAGTCGCAAAAATCGGAGGTGGATAAAAATTGTTTAAGTTGGGTCTATCCCTTTTTCTGCATACGCCACTGCTCCCATAAACCTAGTAAAAACGATTTTATAGGCATTGAACAATAAAAAATTTTACATTAGGAGACCATATGCTCAAATATAAACAATCTTCGCTCATGGAACTGGTTACATTATGCCCTTGAATACACTCCGGATATCGACCCGAAGTTGCATTATAAGGATTTTGTTGGAATTTTACCAGTCGTTGGGGTTTCTAAAAAGATATAAAATTAATAATTATTGAGGTATAAATGTCTTCATCACCAAGTTTCTACCTCTCCTTACTTAACCATAATTGCACCTTACGCAATAGCCAGGGAAGCAATAGCGACGAGTGTGGGAACAGACAGGAAGCTGTTTTAATATTCACATCCTCAGGGAGGGTGGGGAAATTCGTGAAAAAATGTCAAAAAAAAATAATTTTTTCAGGAATTTTGCAGAATCACAGATAATTATTTTCGATTCTGGAGGTCGGCCCTAGTTCTCATACACCTAGGGTACTAAATTTTTGTATACCAAATTCTTACAGTGAATCTCAAAGGTCCAACAGGAGGTATCGCGAAGGGTATCCCATAAAATGTATCGGCTTCACCATAATAATAAGCTGATGTGTTCGTTCCTTGATTCATATGCGATCCTATCACAACCCCTCGTGAGGTAGTAACGTTAACGAGAGTAATCCCACTAACATTACTTATTCCAAGAAAAAATATAAGGAAGAAAAGAGAAAGCATAATACAAATCACGATGTTATCGAGAAAACATAAAAATTGTTAATACGCCAATTTTTTGTGTATTTATATTTATTTTTTCTACCAGAAGTTTGTAGTTTGAATGATATGTGAAAACAGGTGATAAGAATATACTTTTACAGGGTAAAAAGAGCTAAAAAATTACAATTTTGATAAAAACAATTTTCAACTTTTTTAAATGTTTTTAGACAATTTTATGAAAAACTTTTTGCACCTCATGCATTATTGATTTTTTTTAGCAGCGAAAAAATTCCCTCAATTCATTGAATACAGTAACATATAGGGCGTCCAACTCAAAAAAATAAAATCAGAACATTTACTTTAAAAAAATGAAATTTTTTCCTAAAAATTAAGAATATTATTATTTGAGTAGATATTTTATTTATTTGAGTAATAAAATATTTATCTGAGTATGCTTAGGCTTAGCCATATTCTTAGCCTTAGGCTTAACCATATGCTTAGCTTAGGCTTAGCCTTAACCATAGACTTAGCCTTGCGCTTAGCCTTAGGATTAGCCTTAGGATTAGCCTTAGGCTTAGTCTTAGGATTAGCCTTAGTCTTAGACTTAGCATTGGGCTTAGGTTTAGTTGGGCTTAGCCTTAACCATAGACTTAGCCTTGCGCTTAGGCTTGCCTTAGGCTTAGGATTAGCCTTAGGCTTAGGCTTAGCCTTGGGCTTAGGCTTAGCATTAGGCTTATCCTTTGTCTACTCAATTAAATATATATTGTCTACTCAAATAAATATTTTATCTACTCAAATGAATAAAATATCTACTCGGTTAAATAGGTTCCAAAATTAAGAGCACCTTGCAAATTTTTAATAAAAAATGCGAAAAATTTTTTGAAAACAATTTCAACTTAAAAAATAAGATTTTGGTTTTTGTCAAATAAGGACAAATCTTATTAATAAGGACAGTTGGTCACATGGTAAAATTTGTAGTAAATTTGTTCAGGCCACCCTGTAAATAAATAGATCATTGTTCTGGGCTAATAGAATGTCAGAGAACAAATTTTTATCAGAGAACAAATTTTTTGGTAGATTTTTCACGTAAATGTGAGAAGCACATGTTTTCGACTCTACATCTCGCCCAAAATCAGCTCAGCCAAACGACAACTCGCCCAAAACACAACTCGTCCAAAATACCACTCGCCCAAACCACAACTCGGCCAAAATACTACTCGTTCAAAATACAACTCGGACAAATTAAAAAAGTGAGTTTAGTTGAATGTACTTTGTTTTGTCTAAAAGTATTTGTACGAAAAATACGTACAAAAAATATTTGTACAAAAAGTGTGCTGTACGAAAAGTTATACTGCCGTGTTTTGGGCGAGATGTCGTTTGGTCGAGTTGTGGTTTGGATGAGATGTTGTTTGGCCAAGCTGAATTTGGGCGAGATGTAGGGTCGCTGTTTTTATATGAAATTTGGGCCGTATTCACAAAGGCAGATAAATACCTAGCTGCAGCTAAATTGAACGATTTAAAAAAAATGTTTTTTGTAATATAAGAATCAGTGTCGTATCGTATCCAAGATTTTTTCATGATAACGACCAAAAAATTTAAAAGAAATTGGAAATCGGCAAAAAAATTGGACGACAGTGGGATTCGAACCCTTCCAAAAAGCTTTTGAGGCGGCAGCATATCCACTGCACTACCGGTGCTATTGATTGAAGATTACAAATTTTGCTTATATATTCATTTTAAACTCTTTTGCTGTTTTTATAGCAAACGTGAGGAGTGGGGAAAAAATTCGTATAATACGTTTATAGAGGTACCCGAACAAACATTTTTTTATACTTTTTGTCAAAATCTAGGAAACCAAGTTCGTGATGTTTACTTGTAAGACACTAATCTATTTTCATGTTATTGGTGCATGTTTGATCCCACCAGAATCTTGATTTTTATTTTAGCGAACCATAAAAAGTTATACAAGCAAACCTTTCTTAAAATTACATAAAAATTTGATTTTTTCTCCCAAAACTAATGATAGATAAAAATTTATCATGTAATTTTAGGAGAGTTGCTTTTCCACTTTTTATTGTTAGCTTTAAAAAAATTTGACCTTGGAGGAATCGAACCCGCGCCAATAACATGAATCTAACCACTAGACCAATGATGCTGAAATCTCACGTGAAGCTTAAAATTTTCTTTATAGATCTGTATAGCTAGAAATGTGATTTATATAGCAATTTTTATCATCTCCTTCGTTTTATTGGTTTTTATAACAGCGTTTTGTTACATTCTATTGAAGTTGACAAGCCGGAAATAGAAGTGAAAGGGAAAAGAAGGATCGAGGATAGCATTCTAGCTTTTGATATTTGAATTCGAATAAAAATCCAAAGGACCAGTCCACGAGGAAAAAACACTATGAAAAAATTATATATTCGGAAAGTTCTTGAAAAATGGAGCATTTCTTGTTTTTACGGCAACTTTTGAATCGTATTTTTTGAGACAATTGCGTTGAAATTGCTCATGTTTTCGTTGTAATACACAACCTTTTTTGAATTTTTTGCGAAAAAATCGATTTTTGCATTGATTTTTTAAATTTTCATAAGTTGAACATTGTAGCAATTTTTTACAGCTAAATGAGACAAACAAAATGACACCAAAATTATCCAGTTTGCATATTGTTTTGGATTATTGAATCAGAATTTAGACTTAGGCCTAAGACTAGGCCTAAGCCTAAACCTAAGTCTAAACCTAAGCCTAAGCCGAAATTCTGATTCATGTTTTCGTTTCAATAACCCAAAACAATTTTCAAATTAGATAATTTTGGTGTCATTTTATTCGCCTCATAGAGTTGTAAAAATTGTTATAATGTTTATTTTATAAAAATTTTAAAAAACGATGCAAAAATTGATTTTTCCGCAAAAAATTCAAAAAAGGCTGTGTATTATAACAAAAACACGAGCAATTTCAAACGCAGTTATCTCAAAAACTATAACGATTCAGAGGGTGCTGTAAAAACGAAAAATGCTCCATTGTTCATGAACTTTTCGAATATATAACTTTTTTCATAATGTGTTTTCCGAGTGGACTGGTCTGTTAAATTGTGCAAAATTTCAGTGTTAATTGAAGTCTGAAGAGAAACTTAAGGCTCCATTCATAATTGGTAAAGTCACGCTAGCACCTTGAAAATTTATGACTTAAACCATTTTGCTCGAGTGAGCAATTATCCGAACAGCTTCCTGACCACACCTTTTATGCAATAAATACCCTATTTTTAGTTTAGACGTTTTAACAAAATGGGAATTGACCAAAATGATTTTTTCATTGTCTTCTATATATTGCTTTAAATTGATGCTTGGGAAATACTACATAATAGCTTAGGCTTAAGCTTAGGCTTAAGTTTAGGCTTAGGCTTAAGCTTAGGCTTAGACTTAGTCTTAAGCTTAGGCTTAAGCTTAGGCTTAAGTTTAGGCTTAAGCTTAGACTTAAGTTTAGGCTTAAGCTTAGGCTTAAGTTTAGGCTTAGGCTTAAGCTTAGGCGTAAGCTTAAGCTTAGTCTTAAGCTAGGCTTAAGCCTAAGCATTTTTGCATCGATTATTTAAATTTTAATTTTTCAGCAAAATTCAATTTTTGAGAAAAAAATTCAATTTTTGAGCACAAATCTAGCTTTCTTATAGGGGTATCGAGCTTTCTTATAAAGAAGCATATGTTTGGACACCATTATATCCAAACTTATGCTGGAAGGATTAGTGTTTGTGTCAAGAGTCGGTAGCTTTTACACTTGTTATACATATGATTTTGGTCGCACACTTGTTCTTGTCCCAAGGTTTATATGAATGTTTGTTGTTGGGTGGCAGTGGTGGTGGAAAAGCATATGTTTAATTTTTTCTTCGCATGTCCTAACAATTGTTGTGGGTTCTTCCTCTGTCTTGAATTTTGGGAGCGGTGCGATTTGTCGTGCTTAGAGCCGGTGTTTTAGCCTAAAGGAAAAACTCTCCAATTATTTGTCGTCATTTCATAACTTCACGGCTTTTCGAAAATTGTTTTGATGCCTAATTGATGCTTTTTTATTTATTGCGTTATTGAAATTTTTAAACATTTTTTAAAGTCGGGTTTTAATTTTTGAATTATTCGGCATGCATGGCCTAGTGGTTAAGAGGATGGACTTTCATGTTATTGACGCGGGTTCGATCCCACCACGGTCGGAAAATTTTTATTTTAACGAATCATAAAAGTTGTAAAAGCAAGCCCTCTTAAAATTACATGAAAATTTTTTACCTATCACTAGTTTTTGAACGAAAAATTTTTTGCGCATGGCGCTGGTTCAATCCAAGCAAGTGTCGAATTGTTTTTATACATTTAACAAGCGGTATACAGGGTCACGACAAATCGTTTTGCATAAAAAATGGCGACCAAACAAATTAGTGGTCGAATGGTTAGGACTCTAGATTTGCGGTTTCTAATGGAAGATTCGAATCCCACTTGAGTCCAATTGTTTTTTAACTTTTTTACCTTTCTATTAAAAAAAGAAAGACAGCATTTTTTATAGCATGCTAAGACGAATAAAATGACACCAAAATTATCAAATTTGAAAATTTTTTGGGTTATTGAAACGAAAACCCTGATTCATGTTTTCGTTTCAATAACCTAAAAAAACAATTTTCCAACAAAAATCGTAATTTTAACTATTTTCGTTCCTGGTGAGATCGAACTCGCGCCAATAACATGAATGACCACCGTCCTAGCCACTAGGCTATGCGCCCCGCATTTTCGAAATATCGAACAGTGTCTAACACTTTCTTTTGTTTAAATTTTGAAATTTCAAAAAAAATTTTAAACTTGTTGCCCTAATAAGGCCATTGAAAGCGAGGTCATTAAGTGAATAGCTAAGTAGTCGAGATTCTCACGGCTATCGCTAGCTCAAATGTAACCTTAGATACAAATTGAAATTGGACCCCCATTAACATATGTCATGGAAATTCATTAGCTAAAATGTTTATTATGCTAAATTTTCGACATAATTTTTCATTGTTCTGTGTGTATTTTTAGTTTCAATCGTTCAATTTCACAATTGTAAAGTTCAAGAAAAGTTATTGAAGTACACAGGGTGTATAAAAAAATTGGAATTTGGGCAATTTTTTCATGTTTTTTCGACTCGAAAATTTTTTTCAAAAATGACCCTACAAGGCTAATTTTATGCGGAGAATCGATTGCGCGCATTCCTGAAGCTTGAAAACGCTTCCTTGATCTTGAACCAGGGAATCAGAGTGTGTGTATTGAAACGAAAATCGAAAATTTTTAGATTTTCTGCTTGAAAATGACTTTCTAGGGTAAATTTATGCGGGGAATCGATTGGATCAATCCAGAGGCTTGGAAACGCTTCCCTGATCCTGAATCAAGGAATCGGAGTGTGTGTATTGAAGCGAAAATCGAAAAATTTTTAAATTTCTCTCTCAAAATCATATTTCTGGGTTAATTTCATGCGGGGAATCAATTGTGCGCATACTCGAATCTTGAAAATGCTTCCTTGACATTACATGCGGGCTTTTTTCGGAAACGGACCATATGAAGGTCAATACTTTTTGAGCATTTTCGTTTTCAATTTGTTCTACTTTTTTAAATTTCGAATTTTTATCAAATTTTTTCGAATTTTTTAGAATTTTTTTCAACTTTTTTCAATTCTTAAAAAATTTCCATGTGTGTTATGCTTGTAACCTTTTCGTTAAAAAAAGACTATATTTCTGAAATTTTGGAAATCAGAAATTGCATAAGAATAAAATTTATGCAAAAAAACAACAAAATCATTTGTGGCAGGAAAATGAACGTTTGATTTAGATCCCTAATCCAATTTCCGCTTCAGTGAATCCGTTATAAGAGACTTGGTTGATTAGCCTAAACGCCTTTGTTTAGTGTTTTATAGATTCTTTTTTCTTTCTTAGAGCCATAATGTTTTTAGTCGAGGAAATTTTAAAAGTGCGTATGTTGGCCTAATATGTCAATATATAAATTTTTAGTTTATAGTCTATTTACGGAGGGATACTAAATGCGATTTTTGCGACTTTTTGCTTCAATACACAGGCCTTCCTGAATCAGGGAAGCGTTTTTTTGCTTCGAAAATATCAAATTCAGATTTTCCGTATGTTTTTATCCCATAGGAGGTCATTTTCAGAGAAAATTTTTAAAATTTTTTTCACGTGGGTGGTAGTAGCTCCAAAATTTTTCCAAATTGATTAATTTGTTGTATATAGGGATAATTTTATGCGGGAACTGATTGCGCGCATTCCTAAAGTGTGAACGCTTTCCTAATTCAGGGAAGGTGGTGAATGTATTAAACGAAAATGGACTAAGATTCGATTTTTTGCTGTAAAACCGGCTGTTTAGGGGGTTTTCTAGGCGGAGAATCAATTGCGCGCATTCCCGAATCTTAAAAACGCTTCCCTGACCCTGTTTCAGGAAAAGTAGTGGGTGTAGTCCATTTCCACTTCAATACACCCACCACCTTCCCTGAATCAAGGAAGCGTTTGCACACTTTGGAAATGCGTGCAATCGATTCTCCACCTAAAAAACCCCTAAACAACCGTTTTATAGCGAAAAATCGAATTTTAGTCCATTTTCATTTCAATACACCCATCATTCTCCTGAATCAGAGTCAGGGAAGCGTTTTTGACGCATTGACCTTTAAATGATTTCGTTCATTTTTCTTTACTCAATGAACACTTACTCACAAGTCAGTATATCGACTTACTCGTTAAGCCTAAGACGAACAAAATTGCCCTTTCTTGTTAGAAAGATAGTGAAACTTTGAAATTTGGCCGACATTCGCGTGTTCCTTTGTTGCCTTTCTTAGGCTAATTTCCGAAATCGCTTTCGACCTCAAATCAATCTGTCGCTCATCCAAT
>JAQGBS010004595.1:0-10144 GCA_034698545.1 Acrobeloides obliquus
AAATTGTCAATGGTCAACCCATTTGCCAATGTCCCGCCGGTACAACTGGGACAAAATGTGAACAGGTATTATATAGTTCTTCATAAAAGTTCATTTTCATCCATAAAATTTATAGGCCGTTTGTGAAAAACCTTGCCTAAATGGAGGACAATGCATATTCATGGGTGGAAAACATATTTGCCAGTGTTTGAATGGTTTCATTGGAGGCAATTGCAATGTTCGAGATGTGTGCCAAAAGTAAGTTGAAAAAAAGATAGGTATTAGGCTTTTCCATACCTCCCATTCAACAGTATTTTTAAATATTTAAAAATGACACAAAAATTATCCAAAATCTTTTCGAGACGCCGACTCGAAATGGGTTGAATGTGTCTGAACATTGACACGAAAACCCTGAATTTTAAATTGTTTAAAATATGCTTAATTATCAGGTTTATTTAAAAAAAAGAAGACGGCATTTTTTATAGCTAAATGAGACAAAGAAAATGACACCAAAAGCATCCAATTTGAAAATTGTTTTGGGTTATTGAAACGAAAACCCTGAATCAGAATTTTCGTTTCAATAACCCAAAACAATGTTCAAATTGGATAATTTTGGTGTCATTTTGTTTGTCTTATTTAGCTAAAAAATTGCTACAATGTTCATCTTATGATTGAAAAATTGAAAAAATCGATGCAAAAATGGATTTTTCCGCCAAAAGTTTGTGTATTGAAACGAATTGCCTGAATGCAGGCTCAAAGTTTTTTTCAATTTTTGACGAATTTTTTTGCGCAATTTCGCTCATAACTTTTTACAGTTAGATTTTCAACTAGTGTCGTAAAAGCCAAAAATGTTTCAAATTTTGTGCTCTATCACATGGTATCAACTCCCGAAAAAATGGACTCGTCCTTTAATGCCTATATACTTTTTAGTGCTTCAATTTGCTCCGTATTTGGAAGTGAAGCGAGATGCCAACTCGAAAGCGAAAGTTATGCGTCGAGTCCGAATGAAACCACTGATGCAGATTATGATTGTCACTGTTTGGATGAAAAGCATGGTATACGAGCTATCTCACTCCATATAACAAATCATTTTTAGAATGGGCCAAATGCTTGGATCTTGCGTTAGCAAGACAGGCAGCTAGATTGACTACTTTACCAACTACTACGACTACTATTGCCACCACGTCTACTACAAGCACGCCCACATCAACTTCAAGACCTGCTATGCTTCTTGTGCCATCTAGCACTGTGTCGCCGGCGAATGAAGTTTTCAGCAAGGAAGTTATTAAAAATGAACTTGAGAGAGAAATTGAAAAGGGAGAACAACGTGGAAAGTTTGTTGCTTCGTCGAGCCGAAAGCATCCATCGAATAAAACTATTTCGATTGAAAAGTAAGTATATTTATGGTTAAGCTTAAGCTTAGGCTTAGGCTTAATCTTAGGTTTAAGCTTAGGCTTAAGCTTAGGCTTAGGCTTAAGCTTAGGCTTAGGCTTAGGCTTAGACTTAAGCTTAAGCTTAGGCTTAAGCTTAGGCTTAAGTTTAGGCTTAGGCTTAAGCCTAAGCTAACAAACATGAATTTGCGAATTTGTTTAAACGAATCATAGTTATGTTACATGAGTAATCCTAACCCTTCAGGCTGAACCATACCCATAAATCTGAATCCAGACCCGTAGCCAGAATCCTATTTGGTGGGGGAAGGCAAAGTGAAAAGCCTCACAAATTAGCAAGAGGGTATCAAAATCTTACAAGGGAATCATGCTCGGATTTTGATAACCATTCAATTTTTAGTCGCCCAGACCCAGAAGATTATTCAACTGAAAAAGGCTCTCCAGAATTCCCCCTGACAAACATTCCAACAGAAAGCGAAGAGCTTTCAACACCCGAGTTCTCTGCAACAGTTTCAACTCCAACCACAGAAACGCCAACATTCAGCCGGCTGCCTGACTTATCCCCAGTATTCACAAAAACGACAGAAGAATCAACAACTACAACTAGTGATTACCAAGAGGAAGAAGAGAATAATGCGTTTGAAACGTTTACACAAATCGTTCCGGAAGTGGAGGAGCACAGAACATCCAAATTTGGTGTCCCCGGTACGCTAAATTTTCATTTTTGGAGCTACTGCACAATAGGGGGGTCTCCCACGTGAACAATTTTTCTGGAAATGACCCTTCTAGGGGTAAAAACATGCAAAATTTGATATTTTTGAAGCGAAAAAATGCTTCCCTGATTCAGGGAAGGCCTATGTTGAATCGAAAAGTCGCATTCAAAATCCCATTTTTGCGACTTTCGCTTCAATACACAGACCTTCCCTGAATCAGGGAAACATTTTTTGCTTGGTAAATGTTAAATTTAGATTTCCTGCATGTTTTTACTCCTAGAGACGTCATTTTCAGAAAAAATTTTCGAAAATTTTTTCACGTGGGTGGCCCCCTATTGTGTAGTAGCTCCTCATTTTATCCAAAATTGACTTTTTTTTAGTATATTCAACTTTTAAACCGAACACTCCAAGCCCATGGCCGACATCATCGAAATCTATAGAAATCGGTGCTGGCGGTCAGCTGATTCATAGTAAAGAACTGAGTGGAAATGAAATCGTGGATATAACCGAAAGTACGCCAATGGAAAAGATACCAGAAGAGGTGATTATCGAAGCATCGACGAATCCGAATTTTGTGGTGAATCGAGGTTCCGTGGATCTTGGTGAAAATGTCAAGACGAATCAACAACCAGCAAGGAATCGAGAAAATACTGGTGCCACGACACTTACTTGGATTATTGCTATTAGTGCTTTTGTCGGTACGTGTTTTTTATAAAGCGAGTAAAAAAGGATTGACTATATTCACTAGAACGAAATCCAGATTTTTCTGATTACAAATACACAAATGGGCAATTCAGATTCAAGCACCAGTCCACTCGGAAAAAAGACTATGAAAAAGTTATATATTCGAAAAGTTCATGAAAAATGAGAATAGTTTTGTTTTTACTCATGTTCTGAATCGTTGAAGTTTTCGAGATAATTACGTTTGAAGTTGGCCATTTTTGAAAACTGTGTATTACAACGAAAACATGAGCACAGTGAAAATCGTCCTCAATAAAAGTTGTGTGTGTTAATGCGAAAATTTAAAAAAATTAAAGTTTTTCATATACTTACACAAACTACTAAAAAATTTTTAAAGGTATATCTCAGTAGTAAGTCTAAACATAAACCTAAGCCTAAGCCTAAATCTAAACCTAAGCCTAAGCCTTAAACCTAAGCCTAAATCTAAGCCTAAGCCGAAACCTAAGCCTAAGCCTAAAGCCTAAACCTAAACCTAGGCCTAAAGCCTAAACCTAAATCTAAGCCTAAGACTAAACCTAAGCCTAAGCCTAAAGCCTAGACCTAAGCCTAAATCTAAGCCTAAGCCTAAACCTAAGCCTAAATCTAAACTTAAGCCTAAATCTAAGCCTAAATCTAAGCCTAAGGCCTAAATCTAAGCCTAAAGCCTAAACCTAAGCCTAAATCTAAGCCTAAATCTAAGCCTAAAGCCTAAGAATCAATAAAAGTTGTTTGTGTTGACGCGAAAATTTTTTTAAATTTTCATTTTTCATCGACTTACAACAACTGCTAAAAAAATTTGTGAATTTTCGCGTCAATACACAACTTTTATTGATTCAGGGACGAATTTTCATGTTTTCGTTGTAATACACAAACTTTCAAAAATCGCCAACTTCAAACGCAATTCTCTCGGGCGACGATAACGATTCAGAGGTTACCGTAAAAACACAAAATGCTCCATTTTTCATGCACTTTTCGAATATATAATTTTTTTTCATTGTGTTTTCTTTCCGAGTGGACTGGTCTTTTCATTCTTTTGAATTTTTAAATTTTCTGAGAAACTATTTTAAACTTGTTTAATTAAACTTTTATACATGAAACAAATTAGCTTTTTCGCGTGAGATAGAATGATTTCATGTACCATTAGTCCATTTTTTCTTCTTTATTTTTCCAACAAAATAGGTAAATCCAAAAATTGAACCTAATTAAATAAAAATTCCGTGAGAGAATTTGAATTTTTGAAAGAGAAGAGAACCTTCAATTTCCCATAAAATTTTAATACAAAGTCTTAATTTAGCATTATTGCTGCTAACCAGTGGCTCTGGATTATTCGTGCTGAGATATGTGAAGCGAAGCCGTAGACTGCACGGGAAATATAATCCGGCACGAGAAGAGAATATGGTCGCCTCGACATATGCCATGCCAATGACTTCGGTCAGCAAAGAAGAGCGATTGATTTAGAAGAAAAAAAAGTTGAAAATATTTTAATCAGCAAGACTAATCTTCTGTCTATATTATATACAGGGTGAATAAAAAAAGTGCATTTTTGTGATCTTTGGAATAAGAAGTCTCCGTGGTGCAGTGGTGAAGCTGTCGGCCGTTACACCATAATGGAACCGGGTACGACCTCCAGCAATGGCAAAAAGTTTTTGCTCAAAAATTTTTTTTCGATTTTTTAAAATCAGAATCAAGATAATTTTTTCATGCTTAGAAAATGTGCGCAATCGATTTCCCGCATAAAATTACGGATGCTTTCCGGGCGAAAATATAAAATTTTTCGATTTTCGCGTCAATACACAGAACCCATTCCCTGAATCAGGGTCAAGGAAACGTTTTCATGCTGCGAGAATGCGCGCAATCGTAAACAATTTTTCCACAAAAATGCACTTTTTTACTCACCCTGTACACAATTTATTGGTGTATTTTGTAGTTGTGCGTTCTCTGAATTCCTCCATGGTTGTTCTCAATCTAGTCACAAGAAAAATTTTTCTTTTACCCACATCTAGAAATGTTGACTGTTTCAAATGGACTCATTTCTTTCGGCCTTATAGCTTCTTCTATATATAAAATTTTTTGTGTAAGTTGTGCATTGAAACATGACTATTTTTGAAGTTTTCTTTGTAAACATTTATGGTATGTTATATAAGCTGTTAAGCCAGTCTATATTTGTACAAAAAGAAGAATTTTTATATTTTTGTATGTATTTGATACTTTTTCTGCTCAATCTTTTAAGATTTTCATGAAAGAAAATTTGAGATAATTGCGTTTGAAATTGCTCGAATTTTTTTCCGAGTGGACGACTGGTCCTTTAAACAAAAATCAAGTTGAACAATTTCATTGCTTTCAATTTTTCTTCATTACGTCTTTCTCTATAAATATGTAAAATCTTTTTTATTGTATTGGGTTGTTCCAAAATTTTTCGGATCTTTTACATGAAAAAATTTTCTTTTAGGCTTAGGCCTAGACTTATTTCTAGGCTTAGGCTAGACTTTTCTTTTTATTCTCGAAGCCTGAAAATGCTTTCCTGGCTCTGATTCAGGGAAGTGGATGGGTCATTGAAACGAAAATTAACATTTTTCTCTTCAAAACCCCAATTTTCCCTGAATCAGGGCCAAGGAAGCATTTTCAGGCTTCGGGAATGCGCGCAATTGATTCCCCTCATCAGATTACCCCTATAGGAGGGTTCTTTTAGGAAAAAATTTTCAGTTCGAAAAAATTTTTTTCATGTAAAAATCCGGAAATCTTTGGAACAACCCAATATTTTACAAGAGCTCAAATCTCAAAATTTTATTCACTTCTTCAAACTTTACTACTGTTTCTTCCACTATTTGTTGGTTTTGATTTTCTTATTTAATTTGAAAAATAAAAGAAAATCATACAGTGCGTCTCATACCCAAAACTTTTGATCATATCTCGGACGAAGAGAAAGATTTGTCGATGGGATTTTTGATAGCTGATGGAAAGCTGAAGAAATCCTGTAAAAAATTTTGAAATTCGCATATTTTAACAATTTTATTTTTCACTTTGAAGTTTTCAAAGTCGATTTTCTCTACCTTGACAAAATAATAGAAATGTAATTTTTTATGAAAATATGGAGCTTTAGTCCCTCTAACACATGCAAAAAACCGTATATAAAAACTATTTAACAGTGCCGAGATATTTGACTTTGAAGCTGATAGTCAACAAACCCTGGAATCACCACATGGTGTAGTGGTTAGCGCGTTCGGCTAGCACCCAGAAGATCGAGGGTTCGATTCCCGGGTGCGTAATTTTTTTTTACCTCATTTTTTGACTATCAGCTTCAAAGTCAAATACTCGCCGCGAGATATTTGACTTTGAAGCTGATAGTCAAAAAATGAGGCAAAAACAAAATGACGCACCCGGGAATCAAACCATCGATCTTATGGCTGCTAGCCGAACGCGCTAACCACTATACCATCACCACAATTTAATCTAGACTTTTATTCTTTCTTTAAATGTTGGCCAATCATAATGATTAACATTTAATGTGGCATTTACACGGAGGCATGTCGAGTCAGAATGTGTAATCGAAATTTTTTTAATAAACATCCACTAACTATGCGCAAAAAGCTGCGGAGCGAAAATGGCGTCGTGTGACGTAGGCACTCAGCTGCTTTTTCGATTTGCCTCGTTTCATGTGTGTGTGAGTGTGTGTGCTTCGAGGCATACTATCGATTCGAATGAGCGAAGCCAACGGCATGATGAAGTCTCGTCTTTCTTCGTGTTCCATCGTGCATTTGACCGAGCTCCTCTGAACCCCCCGGAATTGGCCAATTTACTCGCTTTTGTCGTCAGATTCAGTGCTTTTAACGGAGATCAAACGTGGGCGAGCTTTACGCGCTCATAACGAGTGTACCAATAACTGCCATTTGCATGTAGATTGTTGACCAACTTTTCTTGTTTGCATCAATTTTTGGAGTTGAAGAAATTTTTTAAAATTTTATGTTACCGTTTTATCTGAAAATCAATTTTATCTGATAAAACTAAGCCTAAGGTTAAGCCTAAGCATAGGCTTAGGTTTAAGCTTAGGCCTAAGCCTAAGCCTGGGTTTAGGCATAGGCTTAAGCCTAAGCCTAGGCTTAGGTTTAGGCATAGGCATAAGCATAAGCCTAGGCTTAGGCTTAGACTTAAGCTTAGGCTTAGACCTAGGCTTACGCATAGGCTTAAGTTTAGGCTTAGGCTTAAGCTTAGACATAGGCTTAGGCCTAAGCCCATTTTGGCACCACTTTTACCGATCGTGAACCCCAAAACACCCCTAACTACTAAATTTTTGTTTCTAAATTTATTTGTCCTAATATTTATTTTGTTAGAAATTAATATTTATCAAAAAAATTTTATATATCATTTTTGTTTATTTTTCTTCTTCAAAAACTGGAACACTTTCATCTCTTGAAACAACAAAGATTATTCCCAAATCTACAAACTTTGGTCCAAAAGCTCAGTCATTTTTCATCTTTTTTTGAAGCCAAAATAGTTATATACCACTTAATCTGTTTGCAAAACGAGAATATTTGCGTGAAGTTGGTCCTGCTAGAAGAGTGCCACTTCCCAGTGCAATAAACAACAGATTGAGTGCTAAGAGAGAGTCCTCTCGATCGGTCGATTTAGTTGTTTCTTCAAGAGGCAAATGATGTCATTTTCCCTCCAAATAGTTGAGCTTTCATTGTTAGTGAATAGGTTTTTATCATTGTATTTTGGACCGGATTCTAACTGTATTTTGAAGCCCTTCTTAAGCCCTGTGTGTTTTTATCTTTCTGTTTCATGAAAGAATAAGAACTAGAATCTAACTGTATTTTGAGGCCCTTCTTAAATCCTATGTGTTTTCATCTTATTTTTTATTGAAAGAATTTAAGCACACAATTTTTGGAGCACACAAAAAGATCTAGTTCACTTATTGGACCGCACTTATCGAGGTCCGAACGTTCAAAAAATTTTTCTTTTAAAATCGAAGGGTGTAATTGGCAGTATAACTTTTTGTACAATTGTATTTTGCATAAGACTTTTCGTAGCACAGCAATCTGAATTTCGAAAAGCTCTTATAGACTTGTTAAAACAGGGATTAATTCAGCTAAGTACCTCGCCTTTTGCTTCACCCATAATTTTAGTACCTAAAAGAGATAACGCAATTAGATTTGCAGTAGATTACAGAAAATTGAACAACATTACTCAAAAACAAGCTTATCACTTACTTATTGATGACGCGCTAGACTTTGTAGTAGGAAAAAAGTATTTTAGTTCATTTTATTTGCGTGAAATAGGAGTAGAAAGCGTGGATATTGTGGCGGAAGTTGTGCCTAGTCGAGGCAGTATAACTTTTCGTATAATTGTTGTTCGTATAGACTTCTCGTACAGTTATTTTTTGTACATCACGTTTCGTACGTTACTTTTCGTACATCACATTCCGTAAAGCACACTTTTCGTACAATTCTTTTTCGTACGAACTTTTCATTGTACTAACGAAAAATAATTGTACAGAACAATTGTACGAAAAGTTTGTACGAACCACAATTGTACGAAAAGTTATACTTTTGTATAAATCCCTTCAACGATGCGTAGAAATTTTTCTCACAAAAAGGTGAATTTTTCTCTCTTACTCGAAAACAATTTTTAAACCAAAAGGTACACAATTTCTAGTGCCAAAGTTTACATTTGTAGTAACACCAATGCTTATTGATATTACAACAATTTGTTCACCTTTATCTCTTGAGCACAGTTTTTTTCTGTCCTGTTTTTAGACGAAAATATATGGTTTGATGGATTGTGTTCTGAACAGAGGTTGACATCATTTCTTAGAGTAATTATAGGAAGGCGCAAGGGCGAAGGAAACCCGAAACCGCTATTTAGGATGGATTCCATTTGTTTTAGTAAGTGGAATTTATTGAAAAATAGTGGAAGTATTTTTTTAAATAGCATCTTGAGAAAATTTCCAAAATTAGATTTAAGTACAGGGTGTTCGAAAAAATCATGGCGACTTTTTCAACCATGACAACATAAGAAAGCGTTTTTATCCGTTTTTAGACCTACTTCAACTTTTTGCATGCTTTCGTCCGCTGTGGTGTGTAACCTTCTGAAAGTTCACCGATTCTTCGATATGCAGCCCAAGATAACTCAAAGATCTGAAATAAACATTCAGGAAAAAAGCCGGATAGAAGCCGAGAAGTTAACGCTAAGAATCCATTTCTTGTTACTGCTGGATGTAGATTAGATATCGCCAGCAAATTAGAAGATGATCTCCGCATCCATAATCGTTTTGCACAAGCTTATACGAACGTCAAAGAGCAATATGAAGAAAGAAGCACTAAAGAAGCAATGAGACAGCAAGCTTTAGCAGAAGGAAGAAACCCAGATTCTGAAGTTCTTCGATTTCATCTCATTTTAACGAATGAACACGATGTTCCAGACAATCAACTTGAAAAATGTTATCATCCTGGCACTGTTTCCTTGCACTGGACCGGACGAAGCCACACAATTGCATACGAAGTATTTGCCACAGATTGACAAGCTTCTACGAGATATCATGAAAACTCCAGAAACCATGTTTGGTGGCACAGTCGTGCTCACGGAAGATTTCCAGCAAAGTCTATCAGTTGTTAAAAATCGACTACTTTCTGCTTCTGCTGATGCCTCAAGAATCAGACTAGTACAAGTGCTTCAAGCAAATCAGACTAACTGTTAATAAGCGAGTTATTCAAGGAGAACGAGAATTTGTAGGCCTTCTTAGAAACTGGCTCTGGAAATGATCCATGATCCCAGACGACAATTTTGCCTGCGTCGATGTTTATGTCGAATCTTTCTAAATTTACTGATTGAGCATCTGATAATGACAGCATGAATAATTCTGAAGAATTGAAAAAGCGAGATCGTCTAGCACCAACAAACTCCGACGTATTTGCAACGAATAATATTATTTTGAACTTTCAAGTCTACAACTTATATGCCACTGATTCAACACAAGGAGATGGGACTGTTCATGAAGCGAACATTGGCGCATGGAATAGTCTGAATCCTGGCTGTGACTATCTTGCCTAACTACCATCTTCGCCTAAAGTCTGGAGCTATTGTTATGTTAGGAATATTTCGATGCGAGATGGACCAATGGCACAAGACTACAGGGTGCGTCACGAAACTGCAACACTTAATCTTTCTATGTTTTTTATACTTTTTCAATTTATTTTTATATAAATTTGTGTTTTTATAGCTAAAAATGAAGGAATTAAGACCTGCTATAATTAGAGCGCACGAAAAAGGTAAAGGAGTACGTGAAATTGCGCGATTTCTTGACATCGAACCATCCACAGTATCCCGTACTATCAAAAGATTTGAAGA
>JAQGBS010004596.1:0-10142 GCA_034698545.1 Acrobeloides obliquus
TAGGGAAAAGGAGTAATGGAAACTCACTGGCTTCTTGGACTTGAGTCTGATCCAAATGTTCAAAGAATGCTTCGAGAAATGGAAAAAGATCTTCATGAACAAGCTGGTCCGATTGATTTATAAAAAATTGATAAAATTTTTGTCATATATGTCATTTTCGTTTTTTATTTTTGACCTCAACTATTTGTGTTTGTTTACTTTCATACTGAAAAAAATTGAAATCGGGGTATATGAACATAGGGAAAACATACGAAAAACGTTCGCTTCATTCGTACCGTTCTATCGAATGAAAAGACTTCATTTCCAGGTGTCCGGAAATCGTTCAGAAATGGGTTGGAATTTGCCTGAATGTTGACACGAAAATCTTGAATTTGGTTTCGTTCCATTATTTTGTTTCATTCGTATATTTTTATCGATCGCTTCATTCGTATCGTTTTATCCTCTTCGTTAATTCGAGCCTCTGACTTGTTTATTGACGGAAACAATTGTATATAATCACATATCGTTTCACATAACACGTTTGTTTCGGCAATAAGTCTGTGCCAACTTTTGTTTTTCGATCATTTTTGACACTCGGGGGTTTTCGGCTATGTGAAACTCGAATCCGATAGAATTATCAAGTTTTGACTTCAGAGGGTACCCAATCGCCGTTATTTTTGTCTAGACCTCGGGGTTATAGTCAAAAATGGATTATAAAGGTTTGTTCTTTGTAAGCAGAATCCCACAAAAGGCCTTTGTAATCCATTTTTGACCATAACCCCGAGATCTAGGACAAAAAATAACGGCGGATTCGTGTTCAGCGTCTAGAAAACCCCTAAGAACGTCAAAAATTTTGTAAAAAACCGAGTTTTATAGCGAAATATCAACATTTTAAACTTAGGGTACATCTTTGAGACCCCAATTTATCGAAAAAGTCTGGATATTGACACGAAAATATGAGTTTCGCTCAAAAGACCGATTGAATCGTATTCAGCACAGAGGTCGAAAGGGGCCCAAGCTCGGCCCTAAAGACCTAGGCCTGGGTAGCTAGCTTAGGCCCGTTGAACCCGGCCCGGATGATTCGGGACATCAGGGCTTAGGCCCGTTATCCGGGCCGGGCCAAGGCCCGTTGGGCCCGGATCAAAAATTCTTTTTCAATTCCATACGCAGAAGGTCATTTCAATAAGTTTTTTCTCTTTGATAAGTTCGATAGCAAGTCAGAAAACATTGAAATTTTTTAATATTTTTGAGCAGGGGCCGGATAATATTATCCAAGGCTGGATAAGATTATCCGAGGCCGGATAATATTATCAAGGATAATATTCTCCGGAGATAATGATTATCAATAAAAATCGATAATAATTATCCAAAGGATAATATTATCCTTTTTCTTCTGATAATCATTATCATTTACTTGGATAATAGCATTATCTTACCTAGACAATGATCCCTGGTATTATCTTTTGCCCAGCACTAGTTGAAACATACGTGCAAAAAAACGATGAAATTTATTAGTAACATCTTTGGTGTTTCATTTCCGATAAAAAATCTAATAAAACGAGATTAGAAGCTATATAAAATCAAATTTGTGCATACTATTGGCTAAATGAGGAATAATAAGTGAGTTGTTGGGCTTTATGAGATAGACTAGAAGAGAATATTCATAAGATCTCTTTGATATATTATAGGTTTCGGATCTCTCTAATAAAGTAGAATCACAAAAGTTAATTTTTAAACTATACCATAAGCATGGTTGATAGCATGCGTGTGTTTTCTATTTTTGCTTATTTTTGGATGCTCTTTGCAAGGCTCTTAGCATATGTAAGTTAATATTTTTTTTATAAATGCATAAGCAATCCTTCAATCCAGTGTATTAGACAGGATTTGGCCATGACAAGGTGGGGGAGGGGGGGGGCGGGGGGTTTCAAGGGAAAATTGAATTTTATATAATGTTCTAGGCGCCCGTTCATGTAAAAATGGGTATGTTGTTTCCCACAAATATTTCATCCGGTGTCGCCTTCAACAATTCAGCGGGAGCTGCTTTGATAGCCATCGATAGAATCTATCAAGAAAATTTGCTTCCAAATGGTTCAACTATAGAGTATGAGGCTTTATACAAAAAGATTCAAGGGCATTAATTTAGATTGTTTTATAAAATCGAAGAATGCATAGGAAAAACTGGTATAGGTTATGCACTTGAATTTGCAGCACAAAACCTCTATGATGTTATTGTTGGTAGTCCATCTTGTATCAATGGTAATGAATGGGCCGGAAAAAACCCTCTCTGCGGTCCACGGGGCCTCACCGCGAGATCGTTTGTGGAACCAGTGTCAGTAACAGATCTAGAGCAAACGAATGCCCCCAAATGAAAAGTTCTTAAGAAAAATGGCATTTTTGGGCAAAATTCGATACAAAAATGAAGTTTTTACCTAGTTGCCCAGGCGACCCCCCCCCCAACCAAATCATGGATCCGCTACTGGCCAATAGTGTAGTCAAGAAGGGACAACCTCTATCAACTTCAATCCTGAAAAAGTGATAAACTTTCCCAATGGAGGACAAAGATGTTTTTTCGATTTTGGAAAAATTTGAAAAATGTGGGGAATCAAAGGGTCTATCCAAACGGACCCCGATTTTTCGAAAAAGTATAAATATTGACACGAAAACATTAGCTGCACTCAAAGCAACTGATTGTTTCGTATTCAACATACACTCTTGCATAGTACTGAAAAAAAATTTCATCGAAAACAAGCGAAAAATGTCGAAGCATTTTTTTCGGTATTTATGGTACAACCATACATGGGCAGACCCCAGGTTTTTCACCTGGGGATTGTGGGTTGGGGTCAAGAGAGGGTTGTGGATAGGGGAGCGGGATGTGAGAGGGTTGTGGTGGGGGGAACGTAGAAGGGGTCGGAAGGCCGACAATTGAGGGTTAATTCCTTTTTTCACTAAATTTTAGGCGATGAACTAGAAGGTGACGTGGCGACTTTCTACAACGTGAATCTGCTTTTGTGGGGTGCTACTACACATAGTATATTTCTCGGGCCATATTATCCAACCGCACTTGGTGCCATTGACACCTATCGAGGGTGAGTCAAAAATTTTTAAAAAATTTAAAATATTTCATGCAGTACAGGGAAAGTAAAAGTCAGATCGAAAAATGGACTTTAAATTCTTACTCATTGACCCAAAGATGGGACGTATACGTTGGTTTCAACGCAATTGGAAAACCTTTTTTTACTGTGTCCTACATCGGTTCGGGTTTTCGAGATAATGCCTCTTAATCTTTAGTTCTGCAATAGCACTTCAAACGATGATGATAGCATTATCATGGAATATATTTTCATTGATTTATACACAAGAAGAAAGCTGTACTTATTTTGTTGAGGAACTTGATGTAAGTGGATAAAATAAGAAAAAAAATTTTTTTCTCCTTTTTCAAAAGAAGCTGGATCCACCTCGGATTCGCATCGAAAAACCCCTAAGCAAAAATTTACATGAATTTTGGATGAATAGAAAAGGATTTGACCTAGCGGGATCGAACCCTCGATCATCTGAGTGAAAAGCAAGAGAATTACACTTTGCTATGGGCCACCCAATTTTTTGCACCCCAGTTGGATCGGACTATATCTAGCATTTTAGGCACTGACAACAAGCAAAAATCAAGTTCGTATTGCCTTTAAGAAACCTATAACAAATTTTATTAATGATGATGTTGCGTTTATATTAGGCCAGATAAAGTCGAATTCTAGAAGTAGGGCTAAATGCTTTGTATATGTTACGGGCGAATCTGAATCATTCAGTTCTGCCCAGGCGAATCTGATTCGATAGGCTTAGGCCTAGGCTTAGGGCTAAGTTTAGGTCTAGGCCTAAGCATAAGACTAGGCCTAAGCCTAGGTCTAAGCTTAGACCTAAACCTACCGAATCAGATTCGCTCGGGCAGATTTGATATATTCGGGTTCTCCCGTAACATATATATTTTAGGGTAATCCAATAAAATTAAATTTTTGCGCAAAAAATGTTTACAAAGTATTTTAGAGACCAAAATAGATATATGCAAAAATTTTCATGAGACAACTTTAAATTTGATACAGGCTTCAAATCTGAGACTTATGAGTGCAAATCCTAGCACACTAACTACTCAGTTAGGTGAATCGTTAGCATCTTTGTACAATATATACATCGTTTTATTCATCTGTTTGATATGAGTCGAATGGCGTGACTCGTTTTTAAAATTCTAATTCCCTACAATTTTTGCAAAAAAACCAACGTAAAAAATATGAAATATTTCACTATTATGTAATTTCAGTCGTCGTCTTGTGTATGGAAGATATGAGCATATATCGAAATTTTGCTGATGCTGCTCACAAAGCCGGTATGGATAGTGACGAATATGTGTATATATTGAAAACTACTGTTAAAAGACTAGGTAACAAAAATGTTACTATATTGAGTGTATGGGATCATAGTGATGCAAAAAGTGGTCGACAAATTATAAAATTTCTATTACCTGAAAGCTTTTCAGTGGCACAAACAAAGCTTCGGTCTGAGGGGCCGCACAAAATTTCAAAAGTTTACTTTGGACTCTTTATGTTTTTTCAAAAATTTTCTAAATTTTAGAGAAAAAATAAGGAATGACCAAGGTGAATTTTTTGCATCTCATATCAATATATATTTTAGCGGACCTAGAAACAAATCCAATCTACGGTAATGACCCATCCGCTAAACTATTTTCTTCTAAAACATTTTTGGTATAGCTACTTAATCTTAAATTTGTATTTGAAAAAAACATATCTAGCTAACACTCGATAATGGCAATTCCGATTTAACAACATTTAATGCAAATGTTATGGAGAGGATGGCTGATCCTCCATTTAATTGTTCTGCATGTAAAAATATGTATCAGGTAAAAAATTTAGTTTTAAAAAAGGTTGTGCCTAGTGGCTATCTGGGCTGGGGGGAGGGAAAAAGTGGGCATTGCCTCTTCCCCCCCCCCCCTCACATGTTTTGGATGGCAGAAGGCAAGCCAAAAATCGTCAGAGTCGCTCATATGGTTTTTGATGTGGAACAAAAATTTGTTAAGATCTCATTCCTATGGAATATATCCTAACGACGCCCTTGTTTGAGTCAATAAATTCTTTAGGCTTCTTATTATGCCCCAACTCTGCACGATACTATCTACCTTTATGCCTATGCTCTATCAAATGCTATCAACAAAAGTGGCAACAGTGATGTGGTACACAATGGGACTTATATTGCCGCGGATAATGACTTCACTGAAGGTAACCAATGGACTATAGCGAGGTCCGCAGGGTCTGTGTATGGACGGGTGATTTTGTGTTGTTTAAGAACTCTGCACAATTTTATTTAATATCTATATTGACTCAACTTGAGTTCTTAGCAACCAAACAGCCGACTCCCAGAGCTAGTCAGGAGTTAGTGAAAGGTGTTTTTGGTGACGCATGTTCATTTGCTAAAGACCTGCGAAAGGTACAAATAAGTGTGAACATACCGTATTTCCTCTAAAATAACCCCCGGGGGTTATTTTTTTCAACCCCCCTCGAAAGAGGGGGGTTATTTTAGAAGGGGGGTTATTCTAGAGGGGGGGCTTATTTTTTTCAATCCTCCAAAAAAAAATTTTGACATGTCAAAAATTGACGAAAAATTGCCTAAAATTTTGACAAAAAATTGTAAAAAATAGGCATTTTTTATTTAAAAAATTAATTTTTGATGAAAAATGGCAACATGTGGACATTTTTCATGAGAAAAATTTTTAAAAATAAAGAAAAATGACACTCCTGGGGATAGAGTTATTTTACCCCAAGTTTTTCCCTTGAATTCCGAGAAGTTTCGGGGGGGGGGAAGTACACTCACAAAAAGAATTTAATTCTTGGGGGGTTTATAACCCCCGAAATTTCGAGGGTTATAAACCCCCCAACATTAAAATTTTTTATTTTGATAAGTTCGACAGCGATCCAGACAACATTGAAATTTTTATGTTTTGCCTAATCCCCTTTTTCTTAACCCCTGTTTTTCTTAACCCCCGTTTTGCCTAACCCCCTTTTTCGTAACCCACGTTTTGCCTAACCCCCTTTTTCGTAACCCCCGTTTTGCTTAACCCCGGAAAATTGCAAAAAGACGCTGGGAGGGGGCTTATTTTAGAAGGGGGTTATTTTAGAGGGGGGCTTATTTTTTTCAACCACCCTCGAAAGGGGGGGCTATTTTAGAAGGGGGGGGGTTATTTTAGAGGAAATACGGTATGCTAATAGCAGTATTAATAAAGAACTCGAAATTTTGCGTGAAACACACATTTTCGATAATTTCTACATAAAAAGTCATTGTGAAATTAAAAAATACAGGTTATTTGGAACCGACCAGGATTTTTCATCAGAATTCGATTTGTTGGTTGTATTGTAAATGGCGGAGACTTCATTTTACGTTTTGGAGATAATTCAACTTCATGGGGAAGGTATGTTAAAAAATTATGCTTATTTTCCTAAAATATTGATTTTAGCACTTGGGCAGGAAATTGTGATGTGCAAAAAAGCTATAACGAGTTTTATATCAAAGAACAACAAATTAATATATACTCAACAGCATTTAATCAAACTAACAACATTTCTATTTATTCTGGAAGCATCTTGTTCGATTTTGTGAAAGGTGATCTGAGTGAATGTTTAAAGACAGATTTTATAACTCATTTTTTAGATTGTGATTGTTTGAGTAAAAACTTAACGACAATTATTCATCTAAATGATAGTCAATCTTATGCTTTCAAACATGGCAGTGTAGCACAATATTGTGAACCAAATTCGATTTGTGAGTATGCTAGGGTAAGAATCAATTTTTATTTAGCGGTCTTGAGCGTGATTAAAGAACTGCCCCCTTATGCGCTAGGTTACAGGTTCTTTAAGGGGCCATCTTATCAAAATTGCATCGCTTCACTGGGATTGAACCTTAGACATTTGGCACCGTTGCCAGGCCTCTAGCCGAATCAAGTGCTCGCCCCAATTTGTGCCTCATCTGAAGATTGGGTTTAGCCTTGTACAAAAAGATCTAAAAAATTTTAGAGAGGAAAATTAAAAATTTAGATATTCCCTGATAATATATATAATAATCATCCTAATCTAGTCATGGAAATATTATTTAAAGGGTGTATGCCAGTCGATCAAACTCGCTATTTATTTGCAGTGGAAAATAGTTTCGTAGAAAACAGTCAAAGTGTCGCAACTAGGTATGTTTATATGTTTCCGAAATAAAACAAAAAAGAGAATTAATTCAGCTGGAATAATAGCTGCGATCTTTATAATCGATATCACTTGAGTTATTCAAGAGTAATTCATATGTACTCGTTGACAAATGGGAAGACAGACGCGTCTTCTGATCATGTAATAGAGATAGATATTTGGTTTGTTGAAGGTACGATTTTTGGATGTTCATTGTTTTTCCGTTCCTTACAGTACCAACTCTTGCTATAACGGTATTGTATCGTACAGTGTTGTACCTTGTTAAACGATAATCAAAACAAATGCTTAGGTTTCAAAGACATCGGTTTACAATCCATTACGCAGGAATATGCTAGCCAAGTCCGGAGACGTCATTGGATCCTATGCGGTGTAGATACACTTTCGTTAATTCTTGCTTCTTATTTGATTATAAAGAAATCAAAAAAAGAAATGCGAGCGTTCAAATGGTTTTTGCTCAATATTGCGGTAAAACCATATGTTTAGCAGCACAAAGAAAAATTTAGATTTGGGCATATTTGGTCGACTTCAACTTGAATTTCCTTTTTATCCCCTTAAGCTTATTCCCAGCTCCATCGATTTGTGTTCTTGGTATTATGGGAGATAACGTCATATATTCTGTGTTTGGTCAATTTGTAGGCTTTGTTCTCAACCCTTATATGCTATGGTTTTTTACCTTAGGAGGATGTGGCGCCGCACTTTCTTCTGCAGTATATTATCGGTACAAGTGAGAATTTTAGGAATTTTTAAAGATTTTACTATTTTTTTAGAAATTTTGAAGCTTGCAACGATTCTTTATGACTTTTTAAGAATTTTACGACTTTTTGAATTAAAATTCTTTTGGATTTTTATGCTTTTTGAATTTTTAAAATATTTTTAGTACCGTTTGTTAATTTTTAAATTTTTTCACGCGCTTTTTTATTAAATCAGACTTTTTTAGACAATTATTCAACATGTCGTTCACTAGTATAAATGTAAAACCTTGGATAATACCGATGATATTTTTTCATGTTTTAAGCGGGGTTCCTTCTATGATACCGATTGCATTGTCTCTTTATAATCATAAGGACTCGATCGATGCAATAGAAAATTTAATGTCCTCATATCTTTATGCAGGAGAGGCGAGTGCGATGTTTGAATGTGCTACTCTAAATATAAATTCGATATATTTTACTATTTTTTTGGTGGTAGTCGCTTTGGAAATACTTGCATATGCAGTGATTGTTAATGGAATAGGAATTTATATGATAAAGAAAGGCATGAAAATAATGAAAAAGACTAACAAAAAGGGTCAAGATTTGCAAAGGCAAATAATACTTTCCATATTTTTACAGGTAATATTTAAAAATAAGATTCTCCCAGCTTTACCTCTTTTTTACTAAAATATTCTTTCTTTTAATTGGTTTTAGGAATTTTAAGAATTCTCAAAAAATATTTATAATTTGAAATGAATTTTCAAACTTTTATGATTTTTAGCATTATAAAGGATTGAGTATTTTTTGAATTTTTAGGATTTTAAAGATTTTTTATAACCGTTAGAATTTAAATAATGTATATAAACTAAAAATTTAGTCGACTATACCACTTCTATGCTTGATACTACCCTATTTTTTCATGATTGCATCGATTGCCTTTGGGTTAACACATGTAATCGAGCTGATAGAGTGGATCTTTGAGTTTTCGGCTTTACATTCTTGCTTGAATACCATGGTGATGATTGTTGCGATCAGCTCTTATAGGAAGGCTATCTGTGACATGTTCAAATTTAAAAAAGCTTCAGTGACCAATGTGATTATTATTAA
The DNA here is from genome assembly GCA_034698545.1 of Acrobeloides obliquus. NCBI lineage: Eukaryota > Metazoa > Nematoda > Chromadorea > Rhabditida > Cephalobidae > Acrobeloides > Acrobeloides obliquus. The sequence continues at coordinate 9,023 of JAQGBS010004596.1, forward strand.
AAATCTTTGAAAAGAATCCATATTTATTCCCATGAGACAAATTTATATTTTTTGAAGCTTTGCACTATGTTTATATTATTTTTATTTATATAGTCGAACATTTAGAGACTAATCTCCGAAAAAAATTTTTTTTGATAAAATATTGATCCTATATAGGGATAAAATCATGAGAAAAATCGGTTATGCGCATTGCCAAAGCGTGAAAATGCTCCTTGACACTGATTCACGGAAATAGATGTGTGTATTGAAGCGAAAATCGAAAAATTTTGAAATTTCTCCCTCAAAATCATATTTCTGTAATTTCATGCGGGGAATCGATTGCGCGCATTTCCGAATCTTGAAAATGCTTCCTTGACCCTGATTCATAGAAATAAGAGTGTGTATTGAAGAGAAAATCCAACATGTACTAATTTTCCTGAATCAGGGAAGCGTTTTTAAGCTTCGGGAATGTGCGCAATCGATTCCCCGCATAAAATTACCCCCAGAATTATAATTTTGAGGGAAAAATTTCAAGATTTTTCGATTTTCGCTTCAATACACACATCTATTTCCCTGAATCAGAGTCAAGGAAGCATTTTCACGCTTCGGGAATGCGCGCAATTGATTTTTCGTATAATTTTACCTCTATATAGGCTATTTTGGCAAAAATTTTTTCGGAGATTAGTCCCTAAATGTTACCTCTTATTTTAATATTTTTTGTCTTTTTATCATATTTTAGTGTTTTGAGCTTTTGAAACGTTTTTAGCTTCATAAAACATTCTTAATAAACATTGCAATTTATCTATAATAGTTTAAAGCATCGGCTCTGAAAGAATCGAGCTTCCGCACCGACAAACTTTTTTTGATGAAATTTTTAATTTTTGTTTGCATAACATTATAGTTCGTAAAGTTTTGAGCAACTTTTGTTTTTGGAGACCCATTAGATTCGTTCACTGGTTGGAGATTGACCCAGTACCAAGTTGAAGACCGGGGTTTTTTGGTCTTACAGGTAAGCCGAAGCTGAAAAGATTCTATCTTTTCAAGGATAAATCGTTTTGACTTACAATCTTTTTTATTTTTCAGGGCTACACACGCGCTACGTTTCTATGCACTTTCCGTGGTCGGCGAATTTAATGTGAAT
>JAQGBS010004597.1:0-10141 GCA_034698545.1 Acrobeloides obliquus
AAATTCAAACGCAATTATCTCGAAAACTACAACGATTCAGAACATGCCGTAAAAACAAAACATGCTCCATTTTTCATAATCTTTCCGAATATATCATTTTTTCATATGGTTGTAAATTACTGGACTGATCCTTTAAGACGGAATAAAAACTCATTTAATTTACAGAATGAGCCAAAAAACCGTACTTTTGCATTTTTTTAATATAAAATTTTAAAATTTTTTTCAAAAATCACCTATAAGGGGTATTGGCATGCGATTTTTGAAAATATGGGACTGAAAAACCGTATCGAAAATGGTCACTGCTAGAAAAAACGCAAAACTTTTGTCCGAACCTAATATGAAAATGGTTGATGATCGAAAAAAAACGTCACACGTCCACCCGGAAGTTACGTGTATTAGGATATGATGATAAAATCGTAAATTTAGGCTCCCCATGTGATCCGAGCAGCCGATTATACCAGACTAACTTTTGGATATAATGAGTATTTTCAGAGTTTAATTTTGCAGCATGAAAAGAAATCGGGGAAACCGTCACATGGAATTTGTTATTTTGATATGCAAAATGTAAACATCATAGATTATATAAATCCATATTCATCGATTAATAAACTTTTTCAAGTAAGATTAGATCTGGATCTAAGTAGCGATGTATCTAGACTTGGGTTTAAGAAGGGGTCAACAAATTTTGAGTAAAAGGGGAGATGGAGTAGTGTATCTTTTGCATTTGTAGGATATTCCGACTTAAATAGTTTTTTTTTCGTTTTTGACCGATGGTTCAGATCTCAAAAAAATTCAGATCTTTGTCAATACCATGTCAAAAAAAACAAAAGGTATTTCAAAGATTGATCTGTAACTTTTTATTGAAGCGAAAACTTGCTATAGGTGTCTAAATAAAAGTTGTAGGACAGATAACATCCTTTCAAATGAGTGGTCAAAATTCTCTCAATTCAATTCCTTTGAAGAGATATGATGATTACAAAAAACTTTAAAATTTAAAGAGGTACACACAAAGATGGGGTCCTAGACCCCCGTAAGGAACTTTTTTTTCAAAAAAATTTTCGTATTTGTAATCAGCATGAAAAATCGTATTGATTCTCCCAAAAAATTTTGTCTAATCTCCGAGTGTTAACCCCTAATTTAAAAATTAATGAAATAACATTTTCTAGTCTCGAGTACAACTATGGTTCGATTATTATGGAGAACTTTTAAAATATGCAATTCTCATCAATCCGCCTACCTTTTTAAGTGCACTTATACAAGTAAGTAGTAGTTATTCAAAAAAAGGTAAGACCTTGAAAATTTAGGTTATGTCCATAATACTTCCCGAAAAACTTTTCAGTCGCTTTATTTTCATTCATAATGAGCCATATGATATTTTGCCGTATCTGACCGTGGAGGCCATACCAACATTTTGTGGTGGAAGCAAAGAAATATCTGTGCTGCCAATTTCTCGGGAAATTGATATAGAAGAATATATTGTAAACAAAGTTTATATCATATATGGAGAAGGAGTCCAGATCTAGATCCCTCTCTATTCAGAAAGACACAACAAATAAAGACATTCTCAATTAAAATATCCATCTCCTCTTTTTGAGTATTCCCCAATGCTAAAATCTGGCAAAAACATAATCCCCACGCTTTTTAGTTTCCAAAATCTTGATCCCTACTGCATATACAAGGTGTCCGAAAATAATGGCAACTTTTTTTGTTTCGTTATTATCCTTTATAGTCAGCTCTAGAGCTACTAAACAATAGGAAGGGTGACATGTGAAAAATTTCCAAAAATTTTTTTTTGGAAATGACCCATCTAGAGATAAAAATATGCGGGAATTTGAATTTGATATTTTCAAAGCGAAAAAACGCTTCCTTGATGATAAAGGGTAATAACAAAATAAAAAAGTTGCCATAATTTTTGGACACTGCATTGCGTAGTAAGATAATTTATTTTAGATGGAAGGAGGAATCTGGAGTGAACATAATATTATCGAAGTACCCTATGAAGAAATTAATATTAACACCAGCGAAACATTTGTTACAACACTGCAAGTAAAATCTGGGCAAACTTTGTTGTATGAATACTTTGCTAGCCGTGATTATGAAATTTCATGTGTTCATGGTAGTGTTTTAGAAGATTAATTTGGAAATGAAAAATATGCACTTGGCAGTGCCGTTAGCAGGATTTCTCGACGGGGAGGGAAATTGTAATATTTTTTCAAAATTTATGAAAAACATAATGGGGACCATTAGGATAAAGAGTAAAATAAAATTTTCTAGCTCGAGGGAGTTGTGGGGGACTAGGCTCCATAAAATAGGGGGGATAAGTTGGGTTCGGCCCTCTAGTTCCATGCCTAAAACAATCCCGGGCGTTTGAGCCGTGCCCGGGCGGAATGACGTTGTATGCAAGGGGTATAGAAAATGTCCCACAGAACATTTTCTATTCCACCAAGTCTCCAAAGTATTTAAAATTAAACCTTTATTAAATCAAAAGACATAAAACACGGTGCTAAGACCGTCTCGCCTCCAGTTAAACACTGGAGGTTTATATATGCCCATTTGTTGTTGGCATAAGCCGGTTTACCCCGATTATGCCTCCAGAAATGGGGGCAAAAACTGTGAAAAAATACTAAGATCCTATCTCGGAGGGTAGGAATGCGGGGTGGCAAAGTGTGCCACCTGCATAAAAACTTTAGCGGAGATTCTTTTTTTGCACGTTTTTGTGCAAGAAAAGTGGGAAGGGAAAGGGGGACCTATTACAGGAGTATGAGTAGAGATGCCCGACCCTGATCTATGGACATAGGTGAACAAGGGAGGGGGTACTGGATCCTCAAATACGACTTGGTTGGGACTATACTTGAACACTTTTTACCAAAAATATGAATTGGCTACTCATTTTTTTAAAGAAATTTTTCTTGATACGACGAATTGAGGGGCGGTGAAGTACCCCCCCCCCCCCGTGTGCATGTATGTCTATGGATCTTAGATCGGAGTGCACGCTCTATAGTCAACCATAAACATTTGAGTTTAGGATATTTAATAAACTCCATTTCATGTCCACCGCCTTATGGTAAATTCCATAAGGCGGTGGGCAAGCTCGGATAAACCCTATTATGGTAGGCAGTAAGTAGCAACTTTTATCAAGTTCCTCCTTGCTCCCTTACCAACGGCAATGGCAAGCTGTTAGTTAAAGAAATTAGGCTTTTGTTATGTCCCTCAACCCCAAAAATGGTTAGGCTCCAGCCCTGGGATAGACTGGTGCTTATTTATTCAATTTTTAGAGAAACAAGGAATTCTCATACCAAGACTAAAAATGTCATCACCAGTATTACCTGAAGAAGGTTCATTCTATATGAAAGAAGATGGTGAAATTAAACTCGAAATTAAAAATTTGAGCAATATGCTAAAAATGAAACTTAAAATCGCTTTATTAATTGTTTAAATTTACAGGCTGGCTAAAAAACCGTACTTTGCGAATTTTCGAGCAATTATTTGCAAAAAAAATTTTTTAATTTTTTCTAAAATGACCCTATGAGGGTTTTTCTATGCGAAAAATCGGTTGCGCGCATTAAAAAATCGTGAACACTTTCCTGCCCATGAAATCGCAGAAAAAACTAGAAATTTTCGTTTTTTCAAATTTTCTGCGATTCCATGGTTAGGGAAGTGTTTTCAAGATTTTTCAATGGACGCAAACGATTTCTCGCATAGAAAACCCCCGTTGGGTCATTTTGGAAAAAATTTAAAAATATTTTTTTGCAAAAAATTGCTCGAAAATTCCCAGTATGGTTTTTTAGCCACTCTGTATAATTAATAATCTTAACGACTGTATCAAATTATGTTTAATTCAAATTTATAAATTAAAAGTATTTTGAAACAAGATCAACATTCCAAGCACTTGCTGTCATCGCCCAACGCCAATTTGATGGGGTCTGCCGTTGTTCAGAAATTGTTGTTAATAGTTTCTTAATCGTATTTGATTGCATATCTGGGCCATGTAGATAATGCGACACTACGGTTAGACGAAGTGGCTTTTTGGCCAGTTGGTCTTCAGCCATATTCTAAGAAAAAATATTTTCCGAGCGTTGTGACAACTTTCCGCAGGCAAAATGCCCTATGACAACTTTCTTTGATTCATTAACAAAAAATTTCGATCTCCGGGATCAAACCCTCACTCTATAACACTACTGACTGCATCGATCATTTGTGACTAAACCAAGACAACTTTCGATACTGGTTAAGATGTGTTTTAGAAAAGGATTTAAAAGTTGTCCTAAATGGATCTAAGTCAATTCTTTATAGGCACCTTTTTAGAAAAGTATCATTTTTGTTGCTTAGGGTCTAGCTCCTCGAATGAAACGAAAGACCTTTGACCACTCATTTGAAAGGATGTGATCTACCCTACAACTTTTATATAGACGCCTATAGAAAGTTTTCACTTCGATAAAAAGTTATGAGCCGATCTTTGAAAACTACCGGATTTTTTGGCCGATTTTTTTGACAAAGATCGACATTTTGGAACCTATTACGGAACTTTTTGTCAAGGACAGTTATTGAAAAAAAGTTAGCCCTGATTTTTAGGAAAATTTTGCTATATAAGTTCAGTAAAGGTTCACAAAAGCCGATCTTCGTCAAAAAATCCGGTAGTTTTCAAAGATCGGCTTATAACTTTTTATTGAAGCGAAAACTTTCTATAGGTGTCTATATAAAAGTTGTAGCGCTGATCACCAGCTATCTCATAAGTGGTCAACAACCTCTCAACTCAATTTCTACAAAGAGCTAGACCTAAACAACAAAATGATACTTTTCTAAAAAGGTGCCTACAAAAATTGAACCTAGATCCATGTAGAACAACTTTTTAATTTTTTTCTAAAACACATCTTAGTCAGCATCGAAAGTTGTCTTGATTTAGTCATAAATGATCAACGAATAGTGTTAAAGATAAAATTTTCAACATTTTTTCTTGCACTGTGTTGATAAACTTTTTCTCGACAAGAAATGCCCATACCTCTAGTTCGATAATGACATCCCAATTTCCACAATCTTTTCCAGAACATGTAAAGAAACCAAATGTGCTATTAGTAATAAATTTTTCTTGACCTTTTAATTTCCATCCATGGATTTTATAGTTTTCTTGAGGTGTGATGTAAAAGTTGAGCTGTCCACCTCCTAAAAAAGCAAAAAAATTTTTGTGCCAAATTTTTTTAAACCTTGTAAATTGAAGTTATATTGTACAAAGTTTCCAATAACTTTCTTTTCATTTAGTGCAATTTGAGATGGATTTTCAAAGTTTAATTTCTCTGGGACAGGTTTGAATCGAATGTGTCTGAAATTTGTCGTCTTTTGATTAATATCTCATGGAACATCACTCTCCCCCCCCCCTCACGGCATAGGGTGTTATTTTGACTCTGGCTACAGTCCTCTTAAGACCTGACCTACCTTTCGGTAATCCTATTTGCTGTAGGAAAATAGTAAGGCAAATCACAATATTTATTCGAAGTAGTACATTCAATTGGAGAAAAACCAGAGTTTTCTTCAGAAACATAAGGTATATCAAGAACGCCACGATTATCTTGAGAAATTACCACCAATCCGTAATCATTCTTATATGGTTTGTCATCAAGATCATGAAGTACCCTGCGCATATGCTAAAAATTTGTTACAATTTAGAATATAGTAAATGTTTAGTAGTGTTAGGACGTGGAATCAACAAGAGTTGGAGAAAAACAACTTATGCGATGTATGTGACCGAATGAAATGAAGGCCTCGCTGTGGGAATCAGTGGCCTAGTGGTCCTAGGCGCTGACTGAATAAACAACCAATTTTCAGGTATGTACATTCAATTCACCCAGCCGCCGACCCACACTTTTCCAACTCTGATTGTAGGTATAGATGAACAATAGTGATCAGGGGCAGGCCTGAACCAGACTTGGCCGAGGTGATGTTTATACCCATTTGGGCCTCGGCACGACAGGCTTAAACTTTAAAACATGCAAAAATGTGTGATCGTGGACTGCCAGCTCGTTCAGCTAGTCAAACAGGCGGGACAAGAGCTGACCACCGGGCCTGTAATCCCTTCTGTGACGGCCGAGGTATGCCAGAGCCGAAGTTCGATCCCTATTTTTATACTTCCTTGGACTTCGACTGATCATTTCTCATTCCTAAAGTAAGATAATTTATTACATAAACTTGTGTTCTCCGAGCTGTTGGATAACTTTGCTCATAGTTAAATGGTATTCCATACAAAGAGACTACAAGATGAGATAGAACAACAATGGCGATTCCAATAATTGCTATTCGTTTCAAAGATTTTTTGGAAGTTCTAAGTATAAGATTACCCTAAAGAATTTTTGAAGAAAATTTGATTCAATAACGTGGTAAACTTACAAGTGCTAACAAAATAAACAAGCATAAAATTGCACAAAATCCACCTATAATAAATTCGGAATTTCCTGAAGTTCTTCCCATTATTGGAATGAATATTCCCAATAGCATTTCCACGGTATAGAGCACCATTAAAATTCCGGGCAATGAGTATAAAATGTGAAATAGGAAAAAGGTATTAACATCTTCTAAAAATTTATTTATGTAACCACACGTGCACAACTATGGTGGGTCTGATAGTGTCTCGGAGTTGATTGACCCTCTCCCGTACTTGTGCACGTATGCCCCCCCCCCCCCGCTGGGGGGCAAAAATCGATTTTTCAAAAAGTCTCAATTGGCTGATTTTTTGTACTCGGTTTTCGGGCATGGGGAAACGAATGCGACGGTCCCGACTCTTAAAAAAATCATCTAAGGGGTCTAGGTGACCCCTACTCACGAAGGGAAGGGAAAGGGAAGGGAGAAGAAGGAAAGAGGGGTGGGAGAAGTAAAAGGGAGGAAGGAGGGATAAGAGGGAGACAAGAGGGAAGAGAGAAGTTGAGAAAATGGGTATAGGGAGGAATGGAAGAGGGATCAAGGAGGGAAGAGAGAGGAAGAAGGAGAGAGTAAGAAGGATTAAAGGGAGATGATTAAGGAGGGAAGAGGGAGTAAGTATGAGGAGGAAGGAGAGAAGAAATGATTGAATAAATGTTTCGCAACAAGCATTGCTCGTTATCACTTTTGGAGAATTCTCGAGTGCCTAAGGCGCGTTAGTCTCGGAACTTAAAAGATAAACCTGAAAAGTTAAACAATTTTCTTGCCAATAAATATATTGGATCACGCAAAAGTGGGAATAGAGCTAAAATCATAAAGATGAAACCAGACGCATAACCCTTGTAAGTGATAAAAAGTAGTAAAATGGCATTTATGCAAATGTTGGCATCATGTAAAGATCGCCCAATAAATTTGATATCGACCTAAAAATTCTTTTTCTATTTAACCAATTTTTAAAATAAAAAAGACCTTCTTAACACCTTTGAATACAAAAAAGGTATAGGCACTAAATCCACTAAACAATAACGGAACAATATATTGAGGAATAACAATCCAATGTCTTGAATACCATGCCATTTTTAAATCAAATGTATTATAAATTAGTTGAAGCGCATATAAAGTGAGAAAAATGGTTACAGCACATAGAAAATGTGTTAAAAATGCATAATAAAGAAGAATTTTGGAATATCCAACATTCTGGTTTCCTAAAAACACGTGTACAACACCTAACTCAAAAATGCACTCATAGAGAAAGAAACTGTATATTCTTGTATATTTCTGAGGTAAAACTAGAGGTACCAAACATTCATAAAATTTAAGTCTTTTATTCGGGGAGCTTCCCGTCACTAGCCGCTATCGCAATCTTTTAAAAATGCCCATTTTTCAAGGATTCATTTTTTGTAAAGGACATAACTCCGCGTAGAAATTGAATTGCAACCTTTACGACCACTCATTGAAAAGCTCCGAATATAAGCTACAACTTTTTTATTAACATCTATATGTCGTTTGGCGTCTAAAAAAAGTTACAGGCTAATCTTTGCACATACTCAATAACCTTATATATGAAGATGTTTTTAAAGGAGAGGATGTAATTTGTATCCGGGTCTCGAAAAAAAATTTATTTCACAAAAAAGACGCTATCAGGGGTAATTTTATACGAAAAATCGATTGCGCGCATTCCCCAAAGCATGAAAATTCTTCCTTGACCCTGATTCAGGAAAGGAATCGGTGTTTTAAAGCGAAAATCTAAAAATGCAATTTTTTGGTTGTTTCCTCTGAATCAGGGTCAAAGAAGCATTTTCATTGTTCAGGAGTGTGCGCAATCGATTTCCTGCCTAGAAAAATCTAAGAATTGACGGTTTTCTCATAAAAACCTGAAAATTTTTGATTTTCGCTTCAATACACCAATTCCTTCCCTGAGTCAGGGTGAAGGAAGCATTTTCACGCTTCAGGAATGCGCGCAATCGATTTTTCATCAAATTTTTACTATATGTAGGTGTTTTTTCATAAAAAAATAGGCAAATTTTCATAAAATTTTTTTGTAAAATAGTGCCGTTTTCTATTGAAAATTGGTGTACGAATCTTTATTTTGTTTTGGGTCGTTTTCGCCGTAGGAAAAGGCTTTTTCGATGCGGTTATGTTTCACAAATAGATTTTTAATATCCAAATTTTTGAATAAACATGTTTTAGAACACAATTTCCGATAAGATTGATGACTTTTGAAATCACGTGAACTACCCTACCATAGGGGGCTTTTGGGGCCGACGGGGGCTTTCGGTCATTTCAATAAGTATTTGCTCTCATTTCAATAAGTTTTTGTTTGACAGCAAGTCAGATAACATTAAAATATTTATGTTTATAAGTTCAACAGTCAAACTCGGTTGTGCGCGTGGGTGGAGGGTAGTGAATGGCATTTATTTTCATGAATGAAAAGATTAATCACGTCAACTGTTTTTCCATTTCCTGTCATAAACATAAGTGCGGATTGAATAAATTAAATTTTTGTTTCAAACAAAGTGGCATAGGACTTTTTAATACTATGAAATCATCCTGATCGTTCGATTTTGAAAAAAATAATCGGGATCTTCGGTGTCAGACATTTTCAACACTTAATCTGGCCTGATGTAAAACAATAACAAGATTAAAACAGCTAAGGGGTATCAATATAAAAGGGTCGTGCTTGGCAAATCAATCATTCCTTATCGACCTTCCGATTCCTATCTTGGAGTTTTGGGTCTTTCAACAGTTTCTTCAAAATGGTCAAAGTTTTATATTTGGCTTTGTTCGCGACACTTTTGATCTCTTTTGCAAGTATGTTCGATTCATTTTATTAGATAGCCTCAATCTGGGTAGAGGGGTCTATTTACAAAAATTTAGAGGAGTAAAGGGTCAACTTCTAAAATTTTACGACCTTCCTTCCACTCCATCCCGAGTGGGAACAGCCAGTTGATAAGAAAAAAAGTCGCAAAAATTTTTCTTCCAAGATTTATACCCTCCCCCTTGAGTCAACGAGCACAAAAATTTGCATAGATTTTTACAAGGAGTAAAGTGGAAACTTGAGTATTTTGCGATGATTGGGGGAGGGTCATCTCTAGACCCCCTTGCCCAGGTATGGATAGCCTAACATAGAACTTTTAGCTTGTGATGAAAGTGGCAAGAGTGGTGGAAGTGACTCATCCGACTCGAGCGATTCCGGATCGAAGCCACTAGGAAAGAGCAAGGAAAACAAGAAGCATGAAATCGGCAACGACATCGCATGCGATGAACCGAATCCAACGAACACATGCACTTGCGATTTTACGGACGGTCTCAAAAATCTGAGCTCGAATTTGAATTCATGTCAGCAAGTAAGGATAATTAAACTTCCCTTCTCTCTCCACCCCTCCTATGGGAAGGGAAACAAAATTTAAAATCACTACATTTAGAGCACCTTTCAACAATGGGAACAGCAAATCGAAAGCTCAATCTTGGTCAATGTCCAATTGACAGTTGCACAGCGATCTATCCAGGTCTACTATTCCTATCAACAATTCGCCAAGAAAAATCCTGACATTCATTCGGTCTTGAAATATAAAAAAATCAAGAGCTATGGCTTGAATCTGTTCCTCGTGAAGGACCTTGAAAGTGTCGCAATCTCGGTAAAAATAATGTTATAGATACGCTGATAAAACCTTTTTAGTTCGCCGATGAAACGATTGCTAGCACGATTTCGCTCGATAGCAACAACAACTGCAAC
>JAQGBS010004598.1:0-10140 GCA_034698545.1 Acrobeloides obliquus
GATTATTATGCTAGGTGGTGGGCAGTTGAAAGTAGAAGGTAGTTCATGTTGCATATTTTGAGCGTAAAAATTTAAATATGCAACAAAAAGAATAAGGCAAGAATCAATAAATTTTCATTAATGCCAATAGTTTCGACATTTCGAAAAAAGAAAGCAGATGTCAAATAGCTAAAATAAGAAAATTTGTCTTTAGACACCAGTGTTAGAAATATTAATTATGTATGTACATTTTCAGCAACAAGAAAAAATTTATCACGCATGGTACAAAAAAATTTATTTTGAGTGGAGAGGGTTAGATCTCCGTAGATCGAATTTTGTTTTTTTAGTTTAAAAAAGTTGAAAAAGTAAACCCGCCTTCAAATTTCATGAAAAAATTTTGCCTACCATTATTTTCAATTTGGACTTATTATGACCATATACAGATAAGGTTATCTCTGAACTAACATCATCTGTTTAGGATCCCACATGAGTCAGAATCGAAAATGATTATTCGAAAAATAAAATAAGTTTTTCATGAAATTTTAAGACGTGTCTGCTTTAAAGGACCAGTTCACTCGGAAAAAAAAGTTGCCCTAATTTTTATATATTCGGAAAGTTCATGAAAAATGGAACATTTTTTGTTTTTACGGTACCTTCTGAATCGTTAATAGCTTTGAGATAATCGCATATGAAGTTTCATCTGTGTATTACAACGAAAACATTTGCCTATGTTTCAAATTCCTGATTCAGGAAATTTTCTTGATTCTTCAAAATTTGTTTATTGACAAGAAAATAATTTGAATTTCTTAAGCATTTAGAAAAAAGTAAATATAGCATTTTTCTCAGCTCAATGAAACGAATCAAATGACACCAAAATTATTCAATTTGAAAATCATTTTGGATTATTGAAACGAAAATATTTGAGATTTCAAGCAAATTTTCGTTTCAATAACCCAAAATGATTTCCAAACTGAATAAGATTGGTGTCATTTTAGGCAATTTGTAAAAGTACGATTGCGCCGAACCGGGCACCAAACGGGGCATCGAACACGCCAAAGGGTCCCAATTAGGCTTAGGCCTAAGTCTAATTGGGACCCTTTGGCGTGTTCGGCGCCCGTTTGGTGCCCCATTCGGCGCAGTCGTACTTTTACAAATTGCCGACATTTTATTCGTTTCATTGAGCTGAAAAAATACTATATTTACTTTTTTCTAAATGCTTAAGAAATTCAAATTATTTTCTTGTCAATAAACAAATTTTGATTAAATCAGGAACTTGAAATCTAGAAAAATGTTTTCGTTGTAATACACAGACAAAAATGCACACGCAATTATCTCAAAAACTAAAACGATTAAAGGGTGCCGTGCTCCATTGTTCATGAACTTTCCGAGTATATACAAATTATGGCAACTTTTTTCCGAGTGACCCTGTATTTTTTTCTTAGTTTCTTCGGCTTAGGCTATACTTAGGACTAGGCTTAGGCTAAACTTAAACAGTTCTATCTTAGACTTGAAAGTGGAGGACAAATTTTATAATGATGAGATGATGTCAAACGTTTTCTTATTGGACCCCAATGCTCATTAGTTTGATGAACCAACTATTTACCAAAATTTGGCCCCATTGGGGCCAAATTCAGGGCAGGAATCTTTTCAGTCAACCCTCCCCAATTAATATTCATAAGGATTTTCTTCATAACAAAATTTTTTCACAAAGTTTGACGTTTTACAAAGTTGTTCTTGAGATCACGACGAACAACTTTGTAGCACATCACTTATTGTGAGAAAATTTCTGATATGAAAAAAATTTTTATGAAAATTAATGAGGGGAGGGTTATTTGGATTCACTCTGTAAAAAAAATCAAAAATTATACACGAAAGTTATATAAAACATCTCTTATTATAAACAAGTGGGTCTGATATCCAAAGAGCAACCTTGTTTCAGTTAGAAACACTAATCAAATCAAGCCAAATGTGAATCTGAGCCATCTTGCTTGTTAATTTGAGAAGAGTGCAAAAAGGCTTAAAAACTAATCTACATAAAACAAAACGTATTGGATATAAAAATGTTATTGTCACAAGTGAGTAAACAGATTTCAAAATCCTCTATTTTTTGGATGCGTTGTGAGAATTTTGAAATTTGATAACTGGGTTTTTTGAGCAACTCAAAAAGCCCAATTCTCACAAACGACAACAGTTGTGTAAAAAACCACATCAGGGATTCAAAAACTATCTTAGCAACCAAAATAGAATAATTAAAATAGAATATTTATTTTTTAATTTTTATTATAATAATAAACAAGGAAACAAAATTTTTTATACAATGTGAGTAAGAGTGCCGTTTTGTGATTTTTGGGACCGGAAAAGTTTCTAACTAAAAATGACCCGTACAGGGGTAATTTTATGCGGGAAATCGATTGTGCGCATTTCCGAAGCATGAAAACGCTTCCCTGACCCTGATTCAGAGAATGGATTCGGTGTATTGACGCGAAAATCGAAAAAATTCCTATTTTAGTCCAATAAGCCCCTATCCGGGGGTAATTTTATGCGAAGAATCGATTGCATACATTTTCTAAAAATGAAAAAATTATCTTGATCCTAATTCAGGGAATGGAGTTGGTGTATTGACGCAAAAATTGAAAATTTTTCCGCATAAATTTACCCCCAAATGGATGCTTTTCTGATGAAAATAGAAATTTTCGATTTTCGCGTCAATACACCAACTCCATTCCCTGAATCAGGGTTAAGGAAACGTTTTCATGCTTCAGTAATGCTCGTAATTGAGTCCCGCATAAAATTACCCCTATATGGGTCAAGTTTAGTAAAAAATTTTCCGGCCCTACAAAAATCTAAAAAATCACAAAAATGCACTTTTTTAGCCATCTTGTATAATAGTAAACAAGGAAATAAAATTATATATATATAAATTTATCATAATTTAATTTCACGCTTTTTCTAATTTATACGTCAATTTACTTAGTAATAAAAAGTTTTACATACAATACTTAGAAATCCATTAACTACTCCAGGTAGTCTACCCGTAAACATAAACAACATACAATGATTGCTTCCGGTTGAGTGAATAAGATATAAATAATGTCAATCAAATTGCAACCATTAATGCTTTATTGAATGCAGCTTTTCGTTAGAAAAAGATAGAATTTTCATCTTAAAATTTTGGAGCTACTGAACTTGGGGAGGCCCACTTAACGTGACCTCCAAGGCCGAAGTAAAAAGTGCCGTAATTTTTTCATAGAAACTCACCCCTTATGGGTAAAAATTGACGCGGAACACGCTGATGCCATTATTTTCAAACCAAATTCTTCGAAAAAATATGAATTTTTGCACTTTTTTCAATAATAATTTTTATACAACTTAACTCAATTATTTTATACAACCTAACTCCTGTTTTATTTAAAAATTGCGAAAATTCATAGGTTTTCGAAGATTTTGGTTTGAAAATAATGGCACCAGCGTGTTTCGCGTCAATTTTTACCCCTAAGGAGTGTGTTTCTATAAAAAATTTCGGCGCTTTTTACTTTGAACTTGGGAGTCATGTTAAGTGAACCCCCCCCCCAAGTTCAGTAGCTCCAAAATTTTCAGTGTGCCCCAAAAATGGCAATTTTGCGATTTTTGAGCTATTTTCTCAAATTTTTTAATTTTCACCAAAATAACTCTATAGGGTATTTTATTTGTTTTTTTTCCAAAATCGGAAAGAAAAACTTTGGTCTCCCAAGGGAAAATAGTCTAAAAAATGACATTTTTGTCACAAAAAAACATCGATTTTGCACAAAAAAGACTAAAAAATAGCAATTTGGCCAAAAATCGCATTTTTTTGTCCAAAATAGACTTTTTTTTTGACAAATTTTTAGTGAACGATCAAGAAAGGGATTATATTAAAAAAGAGGGTTTCACTTTAAAAAGGAGAAGGGAGCCGAGTTATCAAATGGGGGCTTTTCCTCTTTTTAGTGGGCGTTATAACATCCCTGCTCTACAGGTTCATTTTTTAAAATTTGAAAAAATTTGCAAAATTGCTCTTTTTTGGGTCACCCTTTAGTTCATTTTCACTCAAAACAACTACCCCTTCCATAAATCAGTGTCAGGAAAGCTTGTTCACGGTTCGTATCTCCGCATAAAATCTGAACATTGAAACGATTTGCAAAATAAAACTAGTTAAGTTTTAAAAATAAAATTTAAAAAACATCTTTTAACATAGTTTAAAAATCTATCAAATTTTACACATGAATACTCATTTCATTTTTTAAAACAATTTTTAGATTATCCGTTTAAATGCCGCAGGCTAAATCAATTTCACGCAAAAAAGTTTATGTTTTAAATGGCCTATGTGTGAATTCCTTTTCCCCAAAGGTTCATTTTACAGAGTGGAATTAAAGTTCCCGTACACTTTGAAATTTTATAACAAACAACATAAAACAATAAAAAACAACAAAAATTATTCAAAATATCCACCCTTAGCTTCGATACATTTATTTAATCGTTTTGGGAATTCATCGACAATCTTATTCAGCCGCTCCAGCGTGATTTCTTCATCTCAGAGCTTCAACAGAACTCACTTCAACAATTCAACTATCTTATATGGCTTCGAATAAGCTGCCGCTTCCAGAATGCTTCATACCGAGTAATCTATCGCATTCAATTCAGGCGTTTGAGCTGGCCACTCCTCCGGCGTGATGAAATCCATTTTATATACATTTTCATAATCTACTTCATCTCGGAGAAATCTCAAGATGTCCAGTGCTCGATGACTATGTGCAGAGCAGTGTTGTAACCGTGCACACGCTTCAAAAATTGTGCTTTTTAAATTTGGAAACGACTACATGAATTGATGTAAATTAAACATTTATTAAAACACTTTTTTAAAGAAAACAGAGCTTTATGTCACAAAACGTTTTAATTATTGCACGCTTGATCTTAGGTGAATGTGAACCGTACGAACTTGAAAATGGTAGTCGAAGTGAACCGTGCGCACGGTTCACTTCCTCCGAAGATCAAGATTCAATCATTCAAAAAATGTTTAATTTACATCAACCATTCATGTAGTCATTTCGGAATTTAAAAAAGCACAATTTTTGAAGCGTGCATATGCTACACGGTTTGCTTGTTTTGCACGGGTACAACACTAGTTCAGAGTCTTGTTAAAAAATTCATGACAATAAATAAATGGATTTTCACAAATAATAATACAAAAAAGCGCAAAAATATTTTCTAATATAATTACGTTCCATTTGTCTTTGATATATTTGTGTAATTAGAAAAATTCAAAGTGTACGGGAAATTTAAGCCCACCCTGCAGTATAAAGTTGGTCATTAAAAAAGTTAAAAAGTAATTTAAACATCCCATGCAAAACAGAAACTCGCATGATAAAAAAGTTGGAACTTCGCATTTTTAAAACGACTTGTTGCGTTTCTATGGCAGTATGCGTGCCAAGTGAATTTAAAACAATAAAAATGAATGGGCGTTTAAGAGGCAAAAAATTCCAAAATGAATGCTTCACAAGAAAATATAAAAATCCTCTTCCTGTCTACAAAGACTAATCTTAAGTATTTTTAATTTAGGAAGTCTGCTCATGGCTCATTTAAAAAGTTTAATATATCCGAGAAGTTCGAAAATGTTGTGCCTTTTGCACAAACTACTTAAAGTTAGGAGTAAAATGTCTTAAAGATAGCCGCAAAATGCCATTAGTCATATGGGAGTTAGTTTTCAGTTGTTCTAATTATATTTTCCGGCAAAATCATTTGATCAAAGTTCGCTGGGTTTAGTTGTTTTAACTAATCTTTTTTGCATTTACGCAATTGGCCTCGACTTTTATCGTCACTTTAGAAAATGATTAAATATTAAAAATCGCATTTTTTTACTTTTCTCCAAAAGCTATACCCTTCCTCCAAACACATAGCGAAAATCCAAGGAAGGGAATGGACAAATTGCCAAAATCCTTATATGAAATGGCGCAAACAGATGGGCTCCCCTACAAAATTCACAAAGATGAGAAAAAGTCAATTTGGAGGAAATTTTAAAAAATTGAATTTTTGACCTCTAGGGGTTACTCCTTCATATTCATAGTTAAAAAGTATTTTAAACATTCCATGTAAAATAGCCCTTAGGTCAAAATTGAAAATTAGTGCCGCATCGTATTCTCATTGTAGAAAACATCCACCAGTATAAAAAATCAGCACCGAAATCGCTAAAAGAAGCCAAAACATTATCATGTTTTGGGGGGGGGATCAGCCTCTCCACAAAAAGTTGATAACGCTAATGTTAAGGGGGTCTAAAAATCCGAAAAAATTGATAACATAATATTTGGGCACCCCCAAATAGTCGAGATACGGCGACCATAGATGTATCCAGAAGGGAATAGAGGACTATACCCACTCCCCCTGTCGTCCGAAAATTAAAGGAAAATGCAATTTTGAGGAAAATTTTAAAAACTTTTCCACCAAAGCTATTGACTATGCGACAAGAAATTGAAATTCTAAAGAATAAAATGAACGTCTAAAACAAGAAAATGAGAGTCTTTTGGTTGAGAATGAGCAAAACATGCTTCGAATTCATAAATTTGAAGTTATCTTGGAAAAGAAAAAGCAGCCTATTCGTAGAAATCAAGAAACTATCGCAAGAAAAAATTTTTATACAGTTTGATCTTTTTTCAAGAAAAAGTATGGAAAAAGAATTGGGGGGGGGGGGAACGATGAAGAAGAAATTGAACTAAAAAGTTTGCCAAACTTTGTTTTTGTCCAACTGCATCAATTTGAATTTGAATAAAATTTGGTATTGTTAGAAAACCAAAAAACGTCTAAAAAATCAATTTTTTTAGGTATTTGACCACTTTTTGTTTAAAATATTTTTCAATAAAATTTTTCCCAAAAAACTCCCAGATCCCCCTTATCCAACGATTGGTCTACCATCAAAATCAATTTATTTTTGTGGAGATATGAATTTTTAGAAGTTGCTATATTCATCTTGAGCGCCCTATAGATGCTAATGCTGCCACTTATTTTACCTATGCGTCGTGGTTATTCTGTTTCTTGCAAACTTTTTTCCACTATGGTTCTTGACAACATAAACTTAAAATTTATGCAAAAATAATAAATGATCAATACTTTGGGTACAAAGAAACAATGTTGAATAATAATCTTTGAATCCTTGAGCTGAATAAATTTTTAACGTTTGACCAGTTTTCTATGCTGATTAAAACTCCAAATGGACTAAAAATATCTTCCGGTCCATCATATAATGGTTTATTTATTGAAGAGAAAATTTTTACACTGTAAGAGAATGAATTTTCAAAAGATCTAGTGTAACCGAGTAGTTAATAAGTAATCCGAAAGTTAAATTGATAATAAATGTTTGAAAAAGAGATTAAATGGTAATGAAAATTCAGTCAAAAAATGGAGTCTGTTGGTGTGCAAGAGTCGAGTTTACAGAATCCTGAAGTTGCGAATAAGAGTGATGAAGAAACAAAACTTGTTTATCCTGATTCTCTTTATCCGAAATTTCTAAACGAAATTAATGATCAGGTAAGAATATAAGGGTGTCAGAATTAAAAGTTTTTGGAACCCCTTTATCAGTGGTGTAGGGAGACGAGTCAACCAGGGAAAGGCACTACCCCAAAATCGTAATATGAAAATGATCCCTTTTTTACAAATCTACTACATTTAGGACGTGATCTTATTTTTTAAGTATTACATATCTGGAGTGGAAATCAATGAATCTTTATTAGATTCCTTTACAAGTTTTATCATCAATGAAGAAAATTCGCCTTTAGTCGAACTTATTTTACATTCCAATTTGTTAAAGCATTACCCAACGAGTAAAAGCAATCGAATACAGGTTTTGAAAAGAATTATAGCGCGAGTATGTTTTTTATTTACAATGTTGCGGAAATAAATAGCCCCATAGCAACCGTATTCATTTAGTCATCCCTCCCTTACATCATTACTTAATATTTGTACAAGGTGTTTCAGCACAACCTCCATCAAGTTGAATATCTCAGCGAATTTACAAGATTTTCAAATGGTGTCTTTTGCATTTTATTAGTCGACCAATGGGACATATTATGCAAAGATTTTCAAAACTTTTGAACGTTTTTGAGTATCGAAACGAAAACCTGAATTTGAATTCTTTAAGGAATTTTTGAAAAATTCCGCCGCCAATCTATAGAGCACATCGAAAAACGGTAGTACTCCAAATTTCATAAAAAAACATATTCTTAGTTTTCGAGAAAATTTAATTCAAAGTTATTAAAAATGATCGAAATTTGCATAATTTTTAAATGGTCGAAATTTGCATAAATTTTTATTGTGCTGAAACACCCTGTACAGCCCTTTGTGCAATTGTGATGAAGAAAATACTAACTTTAGCTATCATTTCAAAATATTTTCAACGACACTCTTTTTGAAGCATTATCTAGCGCAATGATTACAAAAAATGATGGCGGATATTCGTACCGAAGTTTTATTGACATGAAAAAAGGTGATGTTATTGTTGTTAGAAAGATGGATGCATTGGTTACATTTGGGACAACTGGAATGACTTGTTGGAGGGTAAGAATATGATTCATACTTTGTCTTATCAAGTGTGGAGAAAAGAATTCAAGATTTGTATCGAGCCTGCTCGTATCAGCCAAGGGAATGGTGTAATGATGGGGGAGACATTAGAGTTTCTTTTTAGAAATTTTAAGGGGTTCCAGCATTCAAAGAGTGCACGACTTACCTATAAACTAATAAAAAAATTTCAGGCCTCTGCTGTCCTCGCCGAATACATATCTCGTTTCTGCGACTTTGATGACAAAAATCTACTCGAATTAGGTGCTGGTTGTGGTCTATCTGGAATAGCTGCTGCGAAATACCACAATGTGAAAAATTTATATTTCACGGATAGAAGTGAACAAGTTTTAGAACAACTCAATGAAAATATTAGAATTAATTTTCCGGAAGTAAGCCATTCCAAATATAACTATGTTCATGGTGCGAGTTAAAAAAAATTGGTGACTATGGGTGCGTTCCTAAGTTGAACCGTACGCTCTCTGTGGCTCCGTGGGCCATTCGTACGGAAGTTACGGAGGTCGTACGGGTGGCCTACGGGGCTACAGGGAGCATGACCTACAGATCACGGGTGGCCTACAGGGCCACAGGAAGCCGTACGATTAACAGTGATCAGTGCGGATCCGTACGGTTGACTTCAAACTTAGGAACGCACCCTATAAGCTGGTGGGTAGAAAAAGCGATTTAGGGGTCATATCAATTTCTTGAAATTCAAAAATTTGAGCTTAATAGCATCAAACCTGGCTGTCTCAACGTTGCTTAACTTGCCAGATCGGAAGGTCGCTTTCTCTATCCACTGCGCTGCGTAGTCGACACTTTTTCTATCATTTGTCATTAAAATATGACTTTTTTAGGAAGGCAGAAACATTACTATCCAAAAATTAGACTGGGATCATTTTAACGAAGAACTTTTGGTGTCGCCTGATATTATATTAGGAGCTGGTTTGTCATTTTTGAATTTTTTGGAATTATAATTTTTTACCATTTTAGACCTGTTATATAACGAAAATGCCTTTCCTGGTTTATGCAGCGCTTTGAAAAAATTGTTAACAAAGCATGATTCTTACGCAATTTTTGCACACAATATTCGAAACAGATGCACTTTAGAGACTTTTTTCGACGTAGAACTAGGTATTTTAAAGGGCTTGGACGTCCAGTACGCTTCTTAAAAAACTTTTTCTCTAAATTGGCTGATTTTTGGTACTCGGGGGTTTTCGGGCACGAGAAATCGATTGGCGCAAAAAAAATTTTCATGATTCCCTATTGGGGCAGTGGTGAAAACATGTAACATGTTTTTGTCGAAACTTGCTACACATGATAGCTCATTTTGTAGATCTTGGTCTAAATAACCACTGCCCGATAGGGGTCATGAAAATTTTTTCGAACTCGGACAATCAATTTCTCGTGCCCGAAAACCCCCCAAGCATCAAAAATCAGTCAATTTGGAGAAAAAAATTTTGAAGCGTACTGGGCTTGCACCCCCCCCTTTAAGTCAAATGTTCAAGTTGTATCATTTTTAGCCCGTCACAACCTCAAGCCTAAAAGAATCTGCCAAGCTTTATTGCCAAAAGATGAGAAAGGAATCGATTTTGTATTTGAAGATGG
>JAQGBS010004599.1:0-10139 GCA_034698545.1 Acrobeloides obliquus
AAAAATACGATTGTAAAGAGGAATAGACAATTCGAAGAAAAAACAAAAAATGTGCAGTAATTTTGCCTCACCCTGTACAAATTTTTAATAATAAAAATTTCTAATTCAAATTCTCATGCTTGTTTCCTTAACTTGTCACGGCGAAGTAAACTGAGAAAAAAGTTGAGACATCCAAAATTTTGCTAGAAAATGACTTCTTATGCATTAAATAACCGTTTTAAAATATTTAGAGCAATTTCTCAGCCTTTTCATCAACATTTGGAATTTAAACAAAAAAACAATTCGACTAAGGTGGGATTCGAACCCTCGATATGTTAAGTCTAGAGGCTGGTGCTCTACCACTGCGCCATAAAAGGCAAACCTAGAAGGCATTTAAAAAAACCACATATCATAGTTGTTTTACGTGAAAAACTTCATAATGCAAAATTCCGAAATTCTCAAAGAGTGTTTAAATTTTTCGCTAAAGTCATTTTTCATGATCTTGGTGTCAAAAGATGCGCAAGAACCAGATAAATAAATCTCCGTACTCTTTTTTGATTTTTTCCACACAATAAAAAAAATTTCGTTGATTAATTGTCAAAAAACACATCTTTTTCAACTTTTTAACTTAAAAATATTTTTTTGAGTCATAAACGGAAAAAAGCGTACGGAGATTTATTTATTTGGTTCTTGCGCATCTTTTGACATCAAAATGATGAAAAATGACTTTCAGGAAAAATTTAAACACTCTTTGGGAGTTTGCAAAAAAGCGAGAGTTCAAACGCATTTTTAAAATATAAAAAAAAACGAAGTACGACCAAATTTCTTTTTTATAAATTTAGTTAAAGCTCTATAGAATGTGTTAGAAAGAGAAATTTTTCGATTTCATAAAGTTTTTATCGAGATATTCATTTTTTGTGTAACATAGAAAATGACCTATTTCAGGACTTAGAAAAATTTCAAAAAAAATTTTTTTTGTTTTTGCGAAAAAAAATTTTGTTTTATTATCATGTTATTAAGTATGAAAGAAGTCTTTTTACGTCAAAATATCACTTGTCTCAAAAAATTTCTCAGTTTACTTCGCCGTGTTGTGTCGTCAATGTGAACCTGTTATTTCAAGTTTCAATCCGGAATTTCCTGAGAGTGCACATTTCAAAAATAGCGAAATTGGATTCAATTTCAAACTCTTGATACAAGGTACCCCGACAAAAGGCAATCATGCGCTTTTTGCATCATTTTTCACGTTTTTAATTTTCCCCAAAATAACCCTATAGGGGTTTTCTATGCGAGGAATCGATTAGTGAACCTTGGAAACGCTTCCTCGACCCTGATTCAGGGAAGAGATGTGTGTATTGAAGCGCAAATAGGCTAATACTTGGTCAGAGAAGGGGTTTAAGATTCGGCAATGTGCAAAATCGATTCCTCGCATAGAAAAACCCCTATAGGATTATTTTGGTGAAAATTAAAAAATTTGGAAAAATTGCTCAAAAATCGCAAAATTGTCTCTTCTTTGGGACATCCTGTAGTTCAGGATCAAATCGTTTATGACTCATTTTCAATATATTATTAAGTTTTTCTCGCTTTATCTCCAATGGGTTAACGAATTAGAATTTACTTCCAACGCAAAATTAATCGTCTCAACTTGTACTTTCTTACGAAAAATTTTGTTCCAATCTCGACTGGTACTTTAATCTTATTTTCATGCAATTACTTAGCAAGTCTTAACGTCTGATTTTATTAATCTAAAAATATATAAATGAAGGAATTTTTTACTGTAAGCAATTAATAGGTGGCAAAAGTTTTGGCGCGAATTAATTGAATTTGCCGCTTGTTAATACAGCTGGAGTTAATAGCAAGAAAAGTTTCCTCCACTTTTATTAAAAATTCTATGATCAGTATCAACATGTAGTTTTTCAGCGTTAGGTTTCAAAAAAAGTTGGTTCTAGGTTCTCGTCGACAATTATAGTCCCATAGATCACGAGCGATGCGTGAGTTTCCTAACATCCCTGTTGTCAACGTTAACATGTTTTTTTTATGGTTATTATTAGTCAGCTACAACAGTTTGCAGTCATGCTTCTCAAAATCGCATTGTTTTTCAGACATCACGAAAGTTTAAAAGTTAATTAAGCATGATGTTTAAGAGTTAAATAATCATATGTATAAACATGGTTATTGTCACGCGTATATAAACTTGTATTTCAAGTGTGGGTTTAAAAGGAAACAGTAAAAACAAGATTTTAGCCACCATTACGATTATCACATATTCATCGTACTGAATTTGGTAGTTATGAATATAACAACAACACCATCTCCAAACCAAGCCGTATCATTTACACCGACGTTTAGAATAACCGGTGCTTCGATTTATGTATGCCTTCTCTTTCTAGCTTTGTGGTTGAATTTTTTTCAACTGGCTGTTTATATAAAAGTAAGCATGTATAAATTTTTATAAGTCTATGGGATATAATTTTCGAGACTCTTGTTGAAAACGGGAAAAATATTTTGCTTTACATCTAGTCTGAAAATGGGTCCATGACTTCAGATCCTGGGACTAATAATCGAATTGTGTTAATATTGTGTTAACACATCTGTGTGTTATTTGTGTTATTCCTCTACATCGGCTTAAAGGGGGTGCAAATTAGGTAGGGTTGCATAAACGCCACCTTTTTTGTACCATTTTTTAACTAATGTCACCTTTTTTGCTACTAATTTTTTGCCATTTTGAAAGAAAGTTCTTTAGAAACCACCTTTATAGATAAGAAATTGCCACCTTGTTCGAGTCCTTGGGTCCCGGGTTCGGGACCATACAGAGTCCAAAAAGTAGATCCCTTTCGGAGTCTAAAAGGGGCCTAAAAATATTTATTTCGATTTGGTTTAGGGCCGAAAAACATTCCGATCAATGGCATTTTTCATCATAGCATGGCAGTTGCTTTTCAACGATATTCTTATCTGTTGTGTTTACTTAATATTTAATCTAATGATTCTATTCCAAACTACCTATATGTCTGTATGTTTCAACACCGTCTTAGCTTTTTTGGAAAGCTTGGCATACAATGGATTGTTGTGCTTTGCTTTTTTGCTATGCCTAAATCGGCTAGCTGTTTTCGCCACACCAAAATTGGCCAAAACATTTTTTGAAAGACCGAGAATTTTTGGGTAAATAAATTTTTATAAACTTTGATGAAAAATGGTAAAGACAGCCCTATACAACATTTAAGCAGTATTTTAATACCCCCCCCCCCCACGCCCATTTGGGGGGGGGGGCCTAGCAAAATAGCAAGGGTCAGGCCAAATCAACTAGCAAAAAATTTGCGCGTGAAGAATTTCTATAAAAAAAGTAGTCGCCTATCGGCGCGAAAAACTATAAGGGGACTAAGGTGGTTTTTGAAAATTTTTGAAAAAATACGTAAGGAGGATCAAGGTAAATTTTTTCGTACAATTGTGGTTCGTACAAACTTTTTGTATGGTACTTTTCATACGGTACTTTTTGTACGAACCTTTCGTATGAACTTTTCGTTGCCTGATTACCAATAAAATCCGTTTATTGACACGACAAATTTAAGCCAAAAGGGATTTTATTGATAATCAGGCAACGAAAAGTTCGTACCAACCACAATTGTACGAAAAGTTATACTAGAACATTCTTGGGGACTTTCCCCCAAACCAAAATCCACTTTGTGCCGCTGGTCCCAATCAACCCATTAAATGGGTGATTCATTTTTTGCTTTGCTTATGATCAACTATGTATTTTTACAAATTTTTTTAGACCCATAATTTTCGTTTGGCTATGCGTAATCCTTATGGTGACCGGAATAATGACTAGTCCATGCCCGATAAAAGTCAATGTTGAAGGTAAAATAAGCAATTTGTTAAAACTTACAGCTAAATTTAGGCATGTATATTAGTCCAAGTTGTATTGATGGTGGAAATATTTCCAACAAGGTACTATTTAGTTTGAAATTTTTAAGAGCAAAAATTTTCTAGATCGGTTTGTATGTTGCTACATACATACCTATTGTTATGTTAATCATCTACTTTTTGATATTCTTGGAATTAAAAGTTGGCATTTTTAATAACATACGATGTTGCCATGTTATAACGGTTCCATCGCAGCATAGTAAACAAGAGATCAGGCTTCTGCTTCAAGTAGGGTTTTTTTAAATTTGTTATAAGATTCAACCAAGAAGGGTCGTTTGTGATCCACGATCGATCACAGATTTCTGCAAAATAGTTTGGAACGCATGAGGGAACCGAACTCTTGCTATCGGTGATGACGAACTTCAATGCAGCGCACCGGTCCACTATATCATGGTGGTCACAGAATGGCTGTTAGCTATTTTCAACCGCGTGAAGTATAGGTCAAAATCAAAATCTGACATCAGATTCGTGCTCCCCGCATAAAATTATCCCTAAAAAGTCACTTTTCGAAAGAAAAAATTTTTCGACCGAGACTGACCCCAGATCTGCACCTCCCCCCTTTAAAATTCTTTCTCTATATTTTTAAGGCAACCGTCATTTTTTAGAGCTTTCTCATTTGTGGCACCTTCTCGATCCAAAATTTCGCTTGGTCTTATCTACCTTTCATGACAAAGAATTTGTCAAATAGCAATGAAATTGTTTACACGTTCATTATGCTATCTAGCATTCTCCTCTTTACGGTAGATGCGATTGTGGTGTTCACATTTAATTCAACCGTCAAAGAAGTTGCATCAACATTCTTCAAACGATCAACTACGAGTTTTATAAGCGTTTATAGTCTTCCGGTAAGAAGACATTCTGTCATGCCGGCGAACACGCTGGTATCTCCTTGGAATTCTTTTGATTAGAAATATTTTTTGTTGATATTGTTAATAATTTTGTTAATAAATTTTCTTCTATAGGTGTTTAGGGCAGAGCTGTGCAGAAAGACAATTTTGTTTAACAGCCTCCAAACAATTTTGCCTTCGAGACAATTCTTAGCAAACAAAGAAGTTTGCATCGCAAGCCTTTACTTTTTTTGTCCTCGAGACAATCTGAGACAATTTCCAGTCAAAAATCGTAGTTTTGATATAAAAATAATAAATTTTTCTTATTTTTTGCTAGAGGAACTCACACCTACTGTATATAAAAAACCTTATTCATGTTACTTGGATAACGCGCTCTAATTTTTTTATGCACTCGCTAAAGAGACTATAAAAGTTCATTTTTGTACAAACATTCTATGTTTACTTAGACTCAAGCTTAAAATTCACATGGAAATAAATCATCCTTTATCCTATTTCCATGCTACCTAAACCCAAATAGTGTAACCATTGTCCGAGAGCGAATCACTATGACCAAGAGTCATAGGTTTTTATAAAAAGCAAACAATACCCTCCACGTTGACCATCTCCATATATAGACTAAACAAATCGTGAGCTGTGTTTGGCTATCTTGGGCAACATATGTGATTGTGTGGATTTTTTAGTATACACACACACCAGTAAAAAAATGAATTTAATAATTTATTTTTGCTTTTTATTTATCTTTGAAAGTTATTTGGTTTATGGACGCCATACAGATAACTATAGGCAAAGATTGACTACATTTCGAGGTAAACTTGAATTTAGGATACAAAATGTGTTTGTAGCCAAGGGGATGTGCATACTCGCTTTCTTCAATTTGAAAAATTGAAGAAAATTGTGCCGAGACACGTCCCCCCTCGCCAACCAGTGTTTGAATCTGTTGTGTTAAAACTGTTGTGTTGCAATCTGTTGTGTTGTTGAACAACAGTTTTAACGTGCAAAACGATTGTGATGTACAACAGATATTCTGTTGTAAGCAGGGCTGCACCTTTGTTTGACTAAACCTAAACTGGGACGCGCACGCGCGTCTCAATATGTGAGCGCGCTTTGAGCACAGGTTTTTTGACCCTGCCGAGTCACTCAAAACGGTTTTTTTCGAGACCCTTAAAGTATTTTCACCTAATTTAAAAAAGCATTCATTAGAATGAGTGTAAAATACACTCGTACGACGGACGAAATGGCCACAAGCTATTTTCGTCCGTCGTACGAATTTCGTCGTACTGCGTCGTACGATCGTACGACAGCTTGTGGCGATTTTGTCGTACTCTTACGTTAATTTTACGATCGTACGATGACTTCGTACGATAGCCTGCGGGGCCATCGTACTTTCGTACGATAGCTTGTGACGTGCTTGTGGCGACCCTTAGGATCCGCGCTATTCAGCGCAATTTGTCGTAAACCGTCGTAAATCAACGCTATTTGATATCTCTACTTCAACGCTAATTGTACTAAATTTCCTTTTTGTTTAGTCTCCCTAATTCTAGACTGCGTAAAACCCTGGCAAAAACCAGTCATGTCCATACCAACTATCAGCCAACCCTCTCATCCAGTTCTGTGCCATCCTGATTACAATCCTTGCCAAAAAGAAAGCTCAGAATGCCAATTTTCCTTTACTTCTTTCCAATATGTTTGCTGTGAAGATCGAAATGATGTTAAGGCTCCAGGTTTGTGTGGTTATCGAGTGGTTATGCTCAACTAGGAAAATTTTAGAGTGCCCAAGGTCTTATAACACATTGAGAACACTGTGTGGCGGCCTTCGTGAAGCTAGTTGCCCAAGGGGTTATGATTGTTTGCCATCAAGATTTGAGCCGAATGTCCGAATTTGTTGCAAACCTAATAATACACTAGTGTACCCTGAACCCGATACAGGTATATGAAAAATGTGAACCCTTAAAATTCGAAAATTTTAGCTTTCAGAGATAACTTTATAGTGCCAGAACACTTACCTAACTCCCCATTAACATCAGCAAATGTATTTTTTTGTATTTATATATCATTGAAAAGAAAATTTACATTTTTAGCTTACATTTCGAGGACTAACCTTAGAAGTTGGCCAGTTGTTGTCTGGTTTAGAAACGGAAAATGTTCTTGATGAACCCCCTACAATATCTGGCTTTAATGGAGATGATAGTAAACTCTATACTATTTTATTATTTGGTAAGGGTCAATGAAAATTTGATAAAACCAAAAAAAATTTAGGCTATCCCCGTAATGCACCAGCATTTTTGGACTTACCAAACCCCGCAAAATTATATTGGCTACTACATGACGTCTCCGTGCTTTCTATTCTTAATGGAACTTTATACTCTCCCTATGATGACAGGCCAAAATCTGGAAAAAGAAGAGATTTCAGAACAAAAGTCTCATATACAAAGCCGGATAATAAAATTAAGCCACCAGGTTGATATTTTTGGTTGATGTGATGTACAATTTTTTCAGGAATTCATACTATGGTGGTTGTAGTCTTTGAACAAAAACACGAGTGGGAAGAATCAAAAAGTGATTCCAGAAAACATGGACCGAAAAGACCGAACAAAGTTTTATATGAAGAACGCTTTGTTGTAAAAGATTGGTTGCTAGAAGTTGAAGAGAATATTGAAAAAATTCCTGTAGCCGGGAATTTTTATGGGGTTTGATTTTATTTCTTTTAGTCAGAGGGCTAAATGGGCACAGGATTGGTCCTTGGCACACCTGAACAAGTACTTCCCCAAAATTCAAAACAGGGGTCGAAACGGGCCCAAGCCTAGCCTTACGAGCCTAGGTCCGAATGGGTCCGAGTGAAAATTCAACTAAAGAGATCATCATGAGAAATTTTGGAAAATATTCTTCTTTCAATAATTATATGGAATTTTACATATAAATAAGTTGTCTACAGAGAACCGTTGGTCCGGGACCCAAGTCCAGGCCCAGATCATCCGGGTCTAGATAGATCAGGGCTCAACTTCGATCTCTGTGAGGGCGTAAAAGTTCCCCACCCGAATAGGTCATCTCCTAACAAGTCCTGCCCAAATATAGTGATATGCATACATGCACAAGCA
Source organism: Acrobeloides obliquus (assembly GCA_034698545.1). Lineage (NCBI taxonomy): Eukaryota > Metazoa > Nematoda > Chromadorea > Rhabditida > Cephalobidae > Acrobeloides > Acrobeloides obliquus. The sequence continues at coordinate 7,841 of JAQGBS010004599.1, forward strand.
GGAGGGGGGGGGGGGTGCAAGTTGGTCGAATACAAATTGATCGCTTGATACGACGAATTGAGGGGGTGCAGCATCCCTTTGTGCGTGTATGGTGATAGAGAAACAGGAATAGCCCATGGTTTTCTTCAATTGTTAGCAAGAATACCCCACCCCTCTCCAGCACGCCTAGAGGGTGTGGCGAAAAAGTGATTTTAGCCTAATACATTTTTAGTTTATGTCCGAATCGGAATGGGAAATCCCGTCCAATAGCAATTCAAATGAAATGGATGATCAGATAGAAACAAACAAGGTTGTATCTCAAAAGAAAAGTATCAACTAAAAATTTTCTACCGTCTTATAGAATAAAAAAATGAATTTTTTTGTATAATAAAAATAAATTTTTTTGAAAAAGGTTTATCCAAAATTACATGTCCTTAAAAAAACTTATTATATAGGGCTCCAGAATTTCGTTTTTGACACACACACAAAAATTTTCAATAGTATGAGTATATGCTGAATACGATCCAACGAGTCTTTTCTAAAGGAGAAAGCCCCCTTGGCTACGCTTATGTATGCTAGCATATACTCTTCTCTACTATTGAAAATTTTTTTGTCGAAAACGGATTTCTGAAACCCTATATAATAATTTTTTACGGCACGCGTAATTTTGGATCGCCCTAATCCATTTGTGTAAGTTGTGTGAAATAAAATATAAAAGACCTGTGCAAATGAACCGCCATGCGGTAAACATGTGCTGACTGCATTGCTATAACGTGTTTGCGTTGATTTGGTTTTTAGTCGATAACGTGCACTTTCAAAATTTACTCTTTCTGTTTATACTCTTACTTACATTTTTATCAAAAGTAGCAGGCGCATTTTTAATTTGTATTGTGACAGAAACTTTTCATTTTAGCTAAAATTCGAGTTTTTAAAAATTTTATTAACCGTTTCAATAAAAAATTTATTGATGATCAAGCAATGTTACATTAATCAATAAAAACTTTTTTTATTGAAACGATTTATGAGCTATAAATCTTTAAAATTTTAAAGCGGTTTACATAGTTATTCGCAAATCTTCGCGAGTAGCGTGGCGAGTGTCTCAGGGCATGAACTTTTTACCCTTAAAGGGGTGACAATTATGGCCTATGCAAGAAAAGTTTTTCTAAAAAGATCATTTTTAGGGGTACAATCATGCGAGAAATTGATTGCGCACATCGCCGAAGCGTGAAAACGTCATCCTGGCCCTGATTCAGAGAAAGCTTTGTTTTATTTTATATCGAAATAAATTTTTCAACGATTGTTGATATAAAATAAAACAAAGTTTTCCCTGAATCAGAGTCAGGATGATGTTTTCACGCTTCGATGCGCGCAATATATTTCTCGCATGATTTTACCAATCTTTTTTTAAAAATCTGTCTTGGATTAGGACATAATTGTCACCCCCTTTAAGAAAAATAGCTCCGAAAAACATTGAGGCGATTTGTGAGTAACATGTACTCCATTTAACAAATGATTTGTCTTTTTTCAATTTGTTTTTTTTTATTTCGTTCATAAAAAGAAAGTGTATTTTGATCAAAGTTAAGGCAAGCGGGTCATTTTCATGGCAAAAGTTAGTGAAATCGATATGTAAAGCTACTACTGGAACAATGAATAATAAATGCACTTTATTTCATTTTTAAATTCAGGTTTTCGTTTCAATTATTTGTGAAATTTTCTAGCGCTATAACAATCAATTTATTCCTTGACGAGAACTTTTTGCCCCTTAGACGAGGACTTTTGCCTTTTAAGCGAGGACTTTTGCCCCCCCCCGTACACATATTCTTCGTGTTCTTCCGGATATTTTTGTAGAACAATTTCGATAAAAAAAAATATCCGTCTAATCATGTACAAAATTGTACTGTACAGACATAGAGAGACCGCGACATGTGAAAAAATTTTGGAGCTAGTTCGGATGGGGAGGTGCACTTAATGTAATGTCAAAGTTCGAAGTAAAAAATCCAAACTTTTTACGAAAATACACCCTCTAAGGGTAAAAATTGACGGCGAACATGATGGTGCTACTATTTTTGTACCAAAATCATCAGAAATTGTTGAATTTTAAAAATTGTTGCACAATCACTTTTACGAATTTATTCAATTTTAAGCATTGAAAATGGCAAACCCGCTTGAGGAACTGCGTGATATGACGCTGCACGATTTGATAAATAAGCTAAACATGTCCGATGATAAGCTCGAAGAGTGGCTTAAAGGGGGGGGGTTCACCGATGGGGGAAAAATCCGATTTTGAAGGAAAAAGTTCAATTTTTTGTATTTCTGACCT
>JAQGBS010004600.1:0-10135 GCA_034698545.1 Acrobeloides obliquus
GCTCCATTTTTCATGATCTTTCCGAATATATCATTTTTTCATATGGTTGTAAATTACTGGACTGGTCCTTTAAGCTTGGCAAAAAGGGTAATTTGGCTATTTCTTCGGTATAGTGAAAGAATTGCGATATGTCGTAGTAGAATTTTTTACATACTCACCATAACTAAAACCTTTCCCCCTATATAAAATTCCAGATCGTACTTTTTGAAAATTATTTCTCCCTGTTGAATGTTTTCCGGAAATCGTGTTTAAATGTTTTGAAACGAATTCTTCACAGTTTATAAAGCATTAGATTGTCAATTCAAATTCATAAGAAGGCTTATATCGGCTAAGAAGATTTTGTTTTTTCAAATTTATGGGTGTTACCTGTATAACTCTAAAAACATTGATAACAAATCACTAAAATATTATACAAGTGATGTATGGTTTATTCGTACTTTTCGGCTGGATATTTTTTATTTTTGAGGCTTTATCAGGTAAAGGGTTGATGCCGATCTGGCAAGTTAAGGGTTGTTGAGACAAGTTCATCAAATTCGTTCGGTCATAACTTTTAATAGAAATCAGGATGCGAACAAAAGGGTGGTACCGTCCCACCCACCCCGGATGGAACCACACACCACCACCCCGGGTGGTACCACCCATAGCTGTACTGGCGCCCTAAATACGGCGTAGTCGCAGGGGACCCCATAGATGACGGCTCTGGGGGGGGGGCACTGTATCCCTCAGCCATGGCCGCAGATATTTTTATGGGATAAAATCTGGTTAGGTTTTTGAGTAGATTTTTTCAATTGTGTCCTCTCATATTTTTTTAGGGTTTCACTGAATTCCAACAAAAATTACTTTTTAGGATGTACACGGCTGTCCAAACTTGGCCAAAAATGGGGTCGAAAATTCGGGTTGAAATCAACTTATTTTGATTTCTGAAGCATTTATAAACATAAATTTGTACATTTTGAACACGCCCCATCAATTTAAAAAATCGAAAAAATTTTTTTGATTTTTTTAAATATTTTTTTGAGCAAAAAATTTTTGCCGGAGCTGGGAGTCGAACCTGGCTCTATTGTGGTGCAACGGCCGACGGCTTCGCCACTGCACCACAGAGGCTTGTAAATTGAAAAGAATAAGAAGGAAGCGTTTTCACACTTTGATAGGATTCCCCACATAAAATTAGGCCTAGAAAGGTTCTTTTTAGAAAAAAATGTTTTTGAGAATATGCCATAAATGTTACGCCCCCCCCATCGGTTCAGAAAAATTTTCGCGTTCTACCCTGATTTTCAGGGTCAAGCTTAATTTTTCATGCTTTGAAAATGCGCGCAATCAATTTTTCGCCTAGAAATTACCTCAAAAAGTCGATTCTTAGAAGAAAATCGGAAAATTTTTTCGCGTTGAAACGCAGTTCTACCCTGATTTTCAGGGTCAAGCTTAATTTTTCATGCTTTGAAAATGCGCGCAATCAATTTTTCGCCTAGAAATTACCTCAAAAAGTCGATTCTTAGAAGAAAATCGGAAAAAAATTTTTCGAAAAAATTCACGTTCAATGCGGTCGCTAATCTTTAGTAGTGCCAAATCGTGTGTATTGAAGCGATTGAACCTTCTGCCAATCGTTCAATACACACGATTTTATTGCAAAATCAAGCAACTTTTATTGCATATAACTACATCAAACCCCCCGCAATAGTGACCCCTCCCGAGGGAGATCGGCTAATCGAGGGTTGACTGTATGCACAAAACTTATAGTTGAAACAATAGAGAAGTGTACAAAATTTCAAATAACATATGCGGCCAAATATGTTGATTCGGATACATTCGACTACCAACTACTACAAGAATTTAATACCACCTTAGAATTTACCCTGGGCGAAAATTCAACCACTTTGTACACATTTTCGAATATAAACCAGTCTTCCTATAATTTCAATTATAAATTCGAAATGAAAATTAGATTTTTTATTGGATATGTTTTCAATGATGGATATTATAATGATTCTTACGATTGTAAAGCGGTCTTAAACAGTTCGTGTACTCGTAGTATCCCGTACACTAGCTATTACGGGTTTGTTACAACTTTTAGTAATGGGAGCTCTTGTGAATTTAACTTTTTGAATCCAATTTTTTATAATGGAACTGCTTTTCATTCGTACTACGTATTACAATTGCTTGATGAAACATTAACTGGTCAAATAATTGGAAAAGATTATTCTGAAAGAATACCTGAATTTATACGTAAGTATTCATATAGTCTGTTTCACAACGTACACACTGCTCCACAAAATATACACTTTTATTATGCGAGCAACGGTCAGTTGATGACATAAAATTTCTACCAGGGCTTAGGCCTAAGCCTATGCCTAAGCATAGGCCTAAGTCTAAGCATAAGCCCTTAGGCCTAAGCGTTGGCCTAAGCCTACGTCTAGGCTTAAGCCTAAGCCTAGGTTTATACACAAACTGTTTTGAATTTTTGCAGAAAAATCGTGAAAAAATAGCATGAATCGGCAGAGAATTTTATGCTGAACAACTTTGCTAATTGAAGTTTGCGTAAAAAATTATTTTCTGCGATCAAAAATGCAAAGTAAGTTTAAATTCATGCAGGGTTTTCGTTTCAATATGCAAAAATTTTAAATTTATTTTGCATTTTTGATCGGCAAAAATATTTTTTACGCAAACTTCAATTAGCAAAGTTGTCCGGCATAAAATTCTCTGTCAATTCATGCTATTTTTTCACGATTTTTCTGCAAAAAATTCAAAAAAGTTTGATTATTACAACGAAAACATGTACACGAATTCATATTTTCAAATGCATTTATCTCGATGGGGAAAACGTGTATCTAAACCCCATAAATTTAGCCAGCTGTACTCATGATCCACCATCCAATGTAATTTTTTACTTTGAACAATATTGTATACATAGTGAAAATTATATATTACCTGCACGACAAAAATGTATGTTTTTAATCACAACTTGTAAAAAATTAATATCTTGTTGTCAAAATTTTACCTTTTACTACTAGATTTTTAACCGATAAAAGTGAACCAAGTTGGTCCACGCTTCGTTTCGGACCTATCAGAGATGTCTCTACTAGTGGCTTTCCATTCTGATATGATATTCATACTGATATCAGAATCGATTTTCAAAAAATTTAATGCAAAAATTAAAAATTTAGTTTTTCAAAGGGGCACACGGCTTCGGAAATGATACATTTGTTATTTTTTCAAATTTCAAAAAGTGATGTTCTACAAAGTTATCCAGGACAAAATTCTGAGCAACTTTAGTTATTGGGGTTTTTGAAAATTCGCTAATCCTACTGAGCTACGGTGCCGTGATGCAGCTAATTTTTGTGCTAGTTCTATAAAATTTTCTTGCAATTTTTAATCAGTAATTCTAATGGATCACGTTAGCTTTATTTATGCTAAAAATACAAATTTAGGCCATAAGAACCGGGAAACCGAGTGCCGAAGACGCTCAAGGGCTCTGATGTCAAAGATGTTTTTTATTATTTTTTCGATTTTTTGAACTTTCTTTCGAATTTTTTTCAGTTTTTTTAATTTTTTCAAATTTTTTCGAATGTTTTTCAATTTTTTAATTTTTTTCGGATTTTTTCAATTTCTATCCAATTTTTCGTTTTTTCAAATAAATCGATTTTTAAAAAAATAACATTTATTGAAAAAGCAAAGCTCAGTGGGATTATCGAATTTTCAAAAACCCCGAGAACTAAAGCTGCTCAGAATTTTGTCCTGAACAACTTTGTAGAACATCACTTTTTGAAATTCGAAAAAATAAAGAATGCGTCATTTCCGAAGTCGTTGACAGTGTCCCTTTAAAGGACCAGTCTGCTTTTGGGGAGTTGATGCCACGTGATAGAGCACAAAATTTCGAGCATTTTTTGCTTTTACGACACTACTTGAAAATCTGACGGTAAAAAGTTATGAGCGAAACAAAGTTGCGAAAAATTTTTCAAACGTGTTTAAACATTGAAACGAAGAGCTTGTACCCAGGCAAAACTATGTTTGTTTAATAAAACATTATAAAATTCAAAATCTTGATACTTTGGGAAGAAATTCATAGAATAAAGTTTTTATAAATCGCCGAGAGGTATAAAATGACACTAAAATTATTGAATTTGAACAATATTTTGGATTATTGAAACGACAACCCTGATTCATGGTTTTCGTTTCAATAATCCAAAATATTGTTCAAATTCAATCATTTTGGTGTCATTTTATACCTCTCGGCGAGTTATAAAAACTTTATTCTATGAATTTTTTCCCAAAGTGTCAAGATTTTGAATTTTATAATGTTTTATTAAATCGTTTCAATAAACAAACTTAGATTTGCCTGGGTACAAGCTCTTCGTTTCAATGTTTAAACACATTTGAAAATTTTTTTCGCAACTTTGTTTCGCTCATAACTTTTTACTGTTCGATTTTCAAGTAGTGCCGTAAAAGCAAAAAATGTTCCAAATTTTGTGCTCTATCACATGGCATCAACTCCCCAAAAATAGACTGGTCCTTTAAACCGGGCTTAAAAAAAGTTTTAAAACGGCAGAAACTTTTGACACCACCTAATGATTATGATTTACAGCAACTTGTGATAGATTTAACGCTGCATTTGAAGTTCTTGATAAAGAAACACAAATTGCCACGGGGAACGCTACAATTGATTTTGATGATCTTTTTTCACAGCTTAATATTACGCTTATAAATGGAACAGTATCAAACAATTCTATAATCAAATGTACTGCACCAAATGATTGCGATTTTTTATTCATTACCAATATGAATAGACAATGGAATAGGTATGCACTCGAAATTTATCTTATTTCGGCAACAAAAAAGCAGAAGTGACGTAGCCAGGATTTTGGCAACTTTTCAAACTTCGTCGGTTAGAGTAGGAAAAATCTTTAACACGTCCAGGGTCGATTCAAAGTTTTTTAGCAAATGAAAGACTTTGGCTGAAAACTCTCATAATCAGGTCAAAAATGCCGATCTTTGCCAAAACCCCGATCAAAAAATCAAGGTATGCTTAAAGATTGGAGTATAACTATTTATTGAAGCGAAAACTTGCTATAGGTGTCTATACAAAAATTGTAGAGCAGATTGCCAGCTTTCAAATGGGTGGTCAATGAAGTCTCAATTGTCTCATTGGCCAGAGTTATGACCATTTGAATATAGCGTTATTTTTTTCGTGAGTTATCCACATAGATAGGGTCCTAGACCACACTAGAAAAATTCAAAAAATTTTTTCTTTTGTTTATTTCATATCAGTAACAATCCATCTTTCATTTGCTAAAAAACTTTGAATCGACCCTGGACGTGTTAAAGGACCAGCTCACTTTTGGGGAGTTGATGTCATCTTATAGAGCACAAAAATTGGAGCATTTTTTGCTTTTACGGCACTACTTGAAAATCTAATCATAAAAAGTTATGAGCGAAACAAAATTGTGAAATGTTCAAACGAGTTTGAACATTGAAACAAAGAGCTTGTAGATCAATCAGATTGTTTATTGAAACAATTTATTAAATCATTATAAAATTCAAAATCCTTGAACATTTAGAAATAAATAAATACAGCGTTTTTTTATGACTCATCAAGACGAATAAAATGACACCAAAATTATCAAATTTGAAAAATGTTTTGGGTTATTGAAACGAAATCTCTGATTCATGCTTTTCGTTTCAATAACCCAAAACATTTTTCAAAATCGATAATTTTGGTGTCATTTTATTCTTCTCGTCAAGTTATAAGAAGCGCTGTATTTAGTTTTTTTTCTAAATGTTTAAAGATTTTGAATTTTATAATGATTTATTAATTCGTTTCAATAAACAATCTAATTGATCCACATGCTCTTCATTTCAATGCTCAAACTCCTTTGAAATTTTTTTCACACTTTTGTTTCGCTCATAACTTTTTACTGTTAGATTTTTAAGTAGTGCATAAAAGAAAAAAATGCTCCAAATTTTGTGCTCTATAAGATGGCATCAACTCCCCAAAAGTGGACTGGTCCTTTAAAGGTGGAGTCCAATTTATGGCCGGGTAGAAAATTTTTTTAAATGACCGAATTTTTGTTTAAAAGTGGGAAAGAAAGTTCACGTTGGGACAACCACTTTTTGCTTTGGAAGTAAATTCCAATTCGACAACCGTGTGAAGATATTTGACATACAAATTTGCATAAAAATTTTAAACATGTTTGTATATTGAAGCAAAGGGATTGATGTCGTTTCAATTCCTGATTCAAATCTGTTTATTGAAACGAATTAATCCATTTTTACAAAGATCTTAACATTTTCATAATATGAACATTATAACAATTTTTTATAACTCTATGAGACGAATAAAATGCCACCGAAAATATCTAATTTGAAAATTGATTTGAATAATTGAAACGAAAGCCTGTTTCATGTTTTCTTTTCAATAACTCCAATCAAATTCCAAATTAGATATTTTTGGAGTCATTTTATTCGTCTCCAGAGTTATAAAAAAATGCTATAATATTCATATTATGAAAATGTTAAGATCTTTGTAAAAATGGATTTTTTAAAATAATTCGTTTTAATAAACAGATTTGAATCAGGCATCAATCCCTTCGCTTCAATACACAAATATGTGTAAAATTTTTATGCAATTTTGTATGTCAAATATCTCCTCAGGATTGTCGAATTGGACTTTACTTCCAATGCAAAAAAGTGGTTGCCCCAACGTGAACTTTCTTTTTCAATTTTCAACAAAAATTCGGTTCAAAAGTGGACTGGTCCTTTAAAATCAAAATTTATGCCCCACAATTTCAGATTTAATTCATATAATACTGCTTCTATTCCACTTGGAAACTTGGTCTCATTGGATTTTATTCTTAATCAAAATAATTTATATATATGAGCTGTCCCGTACAGGGCTGCCGCGTAATTCGAATTACGAAATTACGGATTTTTGAAGGATTACGAGATTAGAAATTACGAAATTTTTCAACTACGAATTTTTTATGCGTTGGGTTGTTTCATAAGTATCTATATGTGGCTATAGAAGTCGATTTTTGATCAAATTTTCAATCTTACTAGGGTTTTCCTAGACGGGGAATCGATTAAGGTAAAAGTGTAAGTACACTAGGAAGACTAGAAAGGGTCCTTCAAGATCCCGAAGATCTGCTTGCGATCTGACTTTTCTCGGGATTTCGAGCGCCTTTTATTAGGGAACTTAGCCCCGCATTTATTTCCAGATTTTGAGATGACTCCGCCTAGTTAGGTGATAATTGTTTTGATGACTCGCATTTTCGAGCATGAAGGTATACTCCCAAAAAAGGCTTCCTAACGAAAATCGCGGATAATTTTTTTTCATACCTCGAAAATGCGTGCAATCGATTCCCCCTTCTAGGAAAACCCTAGTAAGAACGAAAATTTTGACAAAAACCGACTTCTATAGCCAGATATCAACATTTTTCTTACTAAGTTACATTTCGAAAATCAACAATTTTTTGAAAAGTCTGTATATTGACACGAAAACATGAGTTTCGATCAAAAAGACAGATTGGATCGTATTCAGCATACACTCTTTACTACTACTAAAAAAACTACTACTACTGCCAATTTTAGACGTATTTTTTCGTCCACAGATACTTATTAACAGTGTGCGAAAAAAGGATGGTACCACCCACCACCACTCCTGGTGGAACCACCAACACCATCCATCTAATTTTTCTGACTATATTACACCTAGTTTTTTCGGTTCGGATTCTGGATTCTGAATGCAGATTCAGAATCTGAATTCAGAATCCGAATCCGGATTTAGAATCCGAATTCAGAATCCTGACTCAGAATCCAGAAAATCCATCAATTTGAGAATCCGACATTCAGATTCTGAATTCAGAAACCGGATTCAGAATCCAGAATCCGAACCGAGAAAAACTAAGTGCAATATAGTAAAAAAAATTAGATGGGCAGTGAGTGGTAACACCAACCTCGGGTGGTACCATCTTTTCGCCCACGGCTTATGAAACAACCCGATACAAATTTTTTTTACCGAAATTTTCCACTTTTTTAACTAAAAATGGCCAAAAATGTTTTCACAAACAAATGTCTAAATTTTACCATTTTTATATCAGAAATCGAAAAAATTTGATTACACGGCAGCCCTGGTCCCGTAGCCAGGGGGCATGTGCCCCCCCCCCCAACCCTGGCATTTGTTAAAGGGAGAGAAGAATTAGGAACTAATCTCTGAAAAAAATTTTTTGCCAAAACAGTCTATATAGGGGTAAAATCATGCAAAAAATCGATTTTGCGCATTCCCGAGGCGTGAAAATGCTTCTTTGGCCCTGATTCAGGGAAATAGATGTGTGTATTGAAGCGAAAATCGAACATGTACTAATTTCCCAGAATCAGGGTCAGGGAAGCGTTTTCAAGTTTCGGGAATGCGTGTAATCGATTCCCCGCATGAAATTACCCCCGGAAATATGATTTTGAGGGAGAAATTTTAAAATTTTTTGATTTTCGTTTCAATACACACATCTATTTTCATGAATCAGGGTCAAGGAAGCATTTTCACGCTTCGGGAATGCGCACAATCAATTTTTCGCATGATTTTAGGCCTGTATAGGCTGTTTTGGCAAAAAATTTTTTTTCAAAGATAGTCCCTAATTCTTACCCCCCTTTAAGAAAAATGAGGTTTTGACCTGGGTGCTTCCCGAAACTTGGGTTCTGGCTACGGGACCACATAGAAAGTTGGAGTTCGTTCGTGCTTAAATATTTTGATGGAACTCTTTATATGGATAATGACTTGCCATTTTCTAAAGAAAATCCATGTTTTACTAAGAATGTTTCGGCTTTCCTTTCGTATATTGAAAATGATGTTTTTGGTAATAATTTTTCAATTTTTCAAAATTAAAAAAACACTTTTTGTTCCAGTGCTAATATTAAATGAGAAAAATCTTAGACACATCACTGGGGCGGATTTCCCCCCTGGCGTCCCTTTGGATTTTCGGACCTTTGACTGGCTGGGGTCTAAAAAGTCTCTTTATCCCTCTCCCACAACCACACCACTGTTTACCAATATAAACTGGGACCGAGCGCCTTCATCGCTCAAGGGCTCGGCTTCGCTTTGATGCCAAAGAATATATGCTGAAGCTATTTTTATGGTTTTTAAACGTTTTGGACATCATTTTCAATTTTTATCGATAAAAATCAAAAAATTTTCAAATTTTTCTGCAGTTTTTTCAACACGCTTGAACGCAGCTTGAAAAAGCAAAAATATTTCGGCGGAGATGGATCGAACCTGCGCCTTTCCGACTGCAAGCTAACGCTTTACAACTGCTCTATGAAGGCAAATCAACAAAAGGTTTTCATTTCTGACCAAATACCTAAGCTAAAAAGGCAAAAATGAAAAATTGAATTTTTTCCAGAGGGTACCCCATGATTTTGGTGTCGTTTTTCTTCTCTCGCCAAGAAAGAAACCTAAGCCGTAACGGGATTAGACTTAAGATTAAGAAATTTGTTCGTGCAAACAAACAGAGAGTTATATATAGACGATTTAATTTTGCAAATCCTTCTTGTATGTAAGTCTATTTGGAAAGTCGGAATTGAACCCACGAATGTTATCACGAGGAGACTAGATGTGCTCTTAACCACTAGACCATTATTGCAGTTAAGTTATCATATTCCAAATAGACTTACATACACGAAGGAAACATTTGCAAAATTAAATCGCCTATAACTCTCTCATATTACGCCTTCTGCAGCTAAATCGATCAGTTCAAAAATCAACTCGAGTATGCTCTACAAGATGATATATTTTTCATCGGAAAACTAAAGCGTCACTTCTGACATGTCCCTTGTAAGTGTAAACAAACTAAAATCTATATTTCACGAGAAGATAGGAAAAAGTTGGCACATGATGAGTGCAATTGGTTACTTACGCAATAACGACAAAAGTACTGAAACGAAAACCCTGAATCAGGATTTTCGTTTCAATAACCCAAAACAATTTTCAAATTGGATAATTTTTATGTCATTTTATTCGTCTTGGTAAGTTATTAAAAACGCCGTCTTTAAAGGATCAGTCTAATGGGGGAAAATTACCCATTTTTGTTGATATTCGGAAAGTTCATGAAAAATGGAGCATTTTTTGTTTTTACGGCATGTTCTGAATCGTTGT
>JAQGBS010004601.1:0-10135 GCA_034698545.1 Acrobeloides obliquus
GCCAATGATGTCATAAAAGCACCTGTTGACAAAACTTTAGCCTGCCCGGAGAAGAAGAATAAGGAATTTCACAATTTGTTCTCTCAACCAAATTGAATAATTTTTTGAACCAAATATAGAAATGGTTAAGAAATCCAACAACGTCATGCTCCTAAACAAGCTTGTATGTTTTGATGAAGCAAAAATAACCAAGTATAAATAACAATATTAGTATAAGTAACACATAATAGGTTATTAAATATAAAAGTTTATCTAGGAAATGCCGATAAAAATAAGTATAGAAGAGGAAATGTAGTTTTCAACAGCTTATTCGACTGCATTGCACAACGAATAATGGAAATTGTGAATAATATGACGTGCTGAATCATTCGGATGATGATAAATTGTATTTAAAAAAATCAACATGCTACTCAGAGGCAGCCAATCTCCTCGATTTATAACTATTTGATAGCAACTCGATCATTTTTTTATCGGAAAAATCGTCAAATTCGTCAAAAATTGAAAAATTCATCAAAATTAAAAAATTCGTAAAAAATAGTAAAATCCGTCAAAAATAGTAATTTTGTCAAAATAGAAAAATTCGTAAAAAATAGTAATTTCGTCAAAAATAGAAAAATTCGTAAAAAATAGTAATTTCGTCAAAATTTGAAAAATTCGTCAAAAATAGTAAAATCCGTCAAAAATAGTAATTTCGTCAAAATAGAAAAATTCATCAAAAATAGTAAAATTCGTCAAAAATTAGTCAAAATTTAAAAAATTCGTAAAAAATAGTAATTTCGTCAAAATTTGAAAAATTCGTCAAAAATTAGTCAAAATTTGAAAAATTCGTCAAAAATTAGTCAAAATTTGAAAAATTCGTCAAAAATTAGTCAAAATTTAAAAAATCCGTCAAAAATAGTAATTTCGTCAAAATTTGAAAAATTCGTAAAAAATAGTAATTTCGTAAAAAATAGAAAAATTCGTAAAAAATAGTAATTTCGTCAAAATTTGAAAAACTCGTCAAAAATAGTAATTTCGTCAAAATTTGAAAAATTCGTCAAAAATAGTAATTTCGCCAAAAATAGAAAAATTAGTCAAAAATAGTAATTTCGTCAAAAATTTAAAAAATCCGTCAAAAATATTGTAAAATTCGTCAAAATTTGAAAAATTCATCAAAATTAAAAAATTCATCAAAAGTTGAAAAATTCGTTAAAAATTGAAAAATTCGTCCAAATTTGAAAAAATTTTTAAAAAAAATTCTGAAAAATCGAAAAATTCGTCAAAAATTGAAAAATTCATTAAAACATTTTTTAACGTTGCAATTAAGAATGTAACGTATACCTTTATCGTAGCTGGGGGAACTTTGGGTGATTCCCCCCCCCCCATTTTTCTAAAAATTCTAATGCTCCCCCATAACGATTTTTCACCAAAAATGATCAAAATTTCTTATTTTTTCACCAAAAAGGTAGCAAAATTTTCCATTTTTTCTACAAGAATTGTAATTTTCTGAGAAATAGATGCTTTCATGGCGAAGATAGAAATTTTTGCGTCAATACACCAACTCCATTCCCTGAATCAAGGTCAAGATAATTTTTTTTCATGTTTAAAAAATGTGTCCAATCGATTCCTAGCATAAAAAATTACCCATATGGTTCATTTTTAGTAAAAAATTTTTAGGTTCTAAAAAAATTTTTCGGGTTCAAAATCACAAAAATGCACTTTTTAACTCACCATATAGTAGTATATTCAGAAAATGACGATTTTTGTCCAAAAATGATGAATTGTGATGAAAAATGGAAAATTTGGAGATAAAAATCATGGGGAAAATCAGCAAGTCTCTCAAAAATCAGCACTTCTCTGAGAAAAATTCTTCAAAAATCGAAAAATTCACCAAAACTTGAAAATTCATCAAAAATTGAAAAATTTCTCAATAATTGAAAAATTCGTCAAAAATTTTAAAGCATATAATTTTTTAAAATAAAGCTAAAAAAATTCGATTCTGAAGGAATTTTTTAATCTTTATCACTGGAAATTACCTCTTTGATGTTATGTGTTATATCCCTAAAATGACACTAACAATTCGTATTCCCCAAAACAGGATCATGAATTTTCAAGCTTCCACCAACTCGTTTAAAACTTGCATTTCGAATCAAGAAATTTTTACGAAAAACAGTTCTCGTTCATCCCAAGTCAAATATGCGCATGATCGGCTTAAATTACCGCAAATTATGAAAAGTAAACAAATTTTCACGCCAGCCAGTAATTTAGACAATGGCCGAAAAAATCTCTTCCAAATATCCAACTATAAATAAGGTCAACTAAAATACTTTTTCATGCTTTATACCGGTTTCCAATCTACTCAATGTGCTTATTGTTTTCATGGCTACTCATCATGATTACCACTTTTGTTTATGGTTTGCAAAATGGCACTCGACTTCATACACGCGAAAAAAGATGGGGCGGATATGGAGGCTATGGTATAGTCCGTTTCCGCCGCATATGATGGCCAAGTGATTCAAGAAGCCGACCGTCCGATCTGGCAAGTTAAGCAATGTCGGGTCCGTATGTCCAATTCCGCTATGATCGAAACTTTTGGTTTTCAGAAAAAAATTTTATTTTTAGAAGCAAAAATTTAACTTGCCAGATTGGACGGTCGGCTTATTGGACCACTTGGCCATCGCATGTGGACTTTTTTCTTTTATGGGCGGAAACGGAGTATATAACTTTGAACAATTTCCACACAATTCATACTTTAGGACCTCCCCAAGTTCCTTATGTACCAAATAGTAATATTGCAATAGGTTATCCCACCGCTTATGGTCTTGGAAATTTTGTTCGACCACCTCCTCCACCTTTTGGGGAAAATGGATATGGAAGTGGCACGCAACCGGTAAATCCTTTTCTTTTTGTCATCTTTTCCAACTTCTACTAAATCTTTTTGAAGAGCCCTCGTGGATTTCCAGTTCGTTGCATGAATGGAGGTGCTCATATTGGACAATGTCGTTTGGATGATGATGCTATATGTGTGGCACTAGGAGGGACATGTGTAAACAGGTAAAAATGATTAACAATTTGGAATTAGTATCGATTAGGTGTCTCGTGAAATTTTTCGAAAAACTTTTTTCCATCTGAAATTGATTTCTCTAGGGGTAACTTAGAAAAATTGAGAAAATTTTTAGTGCTTGTTGTACCACTCCGTTTATTGGCTTGTTGACAGTGACTCCAAAAAGTTCAACGCCAGATATTGTTGATGGAGAGGTAAGTAATAAATTATATTTTTCTACTCGATGAGCTACTTTTTTCTTTAGGCTGTAACCGCCAATCCACGAGATTCCAAATCCGAAGAAGAATCTGAAGAAACGGATGAAGATCATCAAGAAACACGTTCTGAAGAACGGAGAAGGATTGATGAGGAACGAAAAGCTGAATTGATGGAGTTAGCTAGACTGATTGAAATCAGCAAAAGCAAGTTTTAAATATAAGACGGTAACAAATTCAATTCTGAATCGTTGTCGTGCTCGAGATAATTACACATGAAGTTGGCAATTTTTGAAATTTTGTGTATTACAACGAAAACATGCACCTGATATTATTTTCCAGGATCAATAAAATCTTGCTTCCAAGTGGACTAAGTCAAAGACTTAGATACAAACATACCAAACCCATTATACCAAAATTTTCCTCGGAACCTGGGCTACATTTGTTGTGAAGATCACTTTGGCTGAAAACCCCCGAAACCGGGTCAAAAATACTGATCTTTGTCAAAAACTCGGTCAAACCCCCGGGTATATCGCGAAGATGTGCGATTAGTTTGTTATTGAAGCGAAAACTTTCTATAGGTGTCGATATAAAAATTGTAGCGCTGATTTCCAGCTTTTTAATGAGTGGTCGATGAGCTATCAACTCTTAAGCTTAGGCTTAAACGTAGGCTTAGACTTAAGCTTAAGCTTAGGATTAGGCTTAAGCTTAGGTTTGGGCTTAAGCCTAGGCTTACCCCCTTTTTTGAGCCAAAAAACCTACCAAAGTTACAACCAACCGTTCGAGCATTCTTAACTAACTACCTTGTTTAAATTTCAATTTAGGAACTTATACAACACCTAAACCAACCGTAGAAACAAGTGATCCAGAAATTTCAGTGCATTGGACAGTTTCTGGGTTGATACATTCCACGACTATTCAAATGCCTACTACTTCGGCAGCATCAAGAGTCGAATCAACTACTTCTATCCCTAGCACAACTAACAGCACAGTAAATTGCGTAGAAATTTCTACCAATGCACATCAATCTAAGGTACAACCAAAACTCCATATCTAACTCTTTTCATGGCTAGGCTATTTGGTAAAGTGGATAAGGAAGCCGGCCATTCGATCTGGCAAGTTAAGCAACGTTGGACCCGTAGGTTCGAAAAATTTTTTGTTCATTCTTTGTAAGAAAAGTTTTTTGTATATAAGCGGGCCCAACGTTGCTTAACTTGCCAGATCGGACGAGCGGCTTCCATATCCACTCCGCCAAGTAGCCGATAAAAACGTTTTTCATGGCTAGTTTTTCGTAAAGCTAACCATGAAAAGTGTTATAACAACACCCCCAGGGAGGAGTCGTTATATCGAATTCAAGGAGGGTTGTCGTTATATGGAGATTTGACTGTAGACTGTAAAATTCTGTTCAAAAAAATAATTTTGCTAGATATGCGAAAGTGGTTTGAAAGCTGTGGGTCCTTGTGATGAAAATGATGAATGCCCGGAAAAGCATTTTTGTGAACATGGACAGTTTTGTTGCTTTTCATATGAATAAATTTTTTGTATTTGTAACAGAATGTAATATTGTCGTAAATATACAGTAGCAGCAAGAACAAATTCGGACAAACTTTTTAAATTGTCATATCTCGGTCAGTTGAAATCCATTTAGTCTGGGCGATAGCTCATTGGATTCCTGGGATCACGGCGAACAACTTTGTAGAACATCAATCTTGAAACGATTTTATGATGAAAATCGCTTAAATCAGTTTCAGAAAAATTTTTTCATGTTTCAGAAATGCGCGCAATCGATTCCCCACTCAGAAAAACCCCTAGACAGCCGGTTTTCTGGCAAAATTTACACTTTTGTTTCAATACACTCACCCCTTTCCCTGAATCAGGGTCAGAGAAGCATTTCTACGTTTTGGGAATGTGCTCATTGAATTCCTGAGACCATGGAGAATTCGAAAATTATATTTTTTAAATCAATTTTCACACCGATTTTTAAAATTTTCGACTAAACAACGTTCGTCATTTTTATATAGCTCGCGGAGACGAACACAACGACACCAAAATTATCCAATTTGAAAATTGTTTTGGGTTATTGAAACGAAAACCCTGATTCAGGTTTTCGTTTTAATAACCCAAAACAGGACCCAATTTACAACATTATTTAAATGCAATTATTTGAGATTCTTTTAAATCAATCAAAAAATAAAAATAATTATTAATGTGTAGGAATTTTCCGAAGAACATTTTCTTTGTGTCGACGTATTGACAAGAATATAAAAACACCTAACAGGGTCATGGATATCAGAGCCAAGAAAGTAGAAGTTGCAAATAAGGCTAAAATTTTTGATCTTTTTGTCTATCATCTTTAAAAAGTGTTACCAGAAGAAATGCAATAGAGATCAGAGGTATCCGCAGCTCCGTGCCGCAAAAATTGAACAGCTAAAAGAGAAAATTTTAAAATTAAAAAAATTTTTTTCAATTTTTGACCCTGACCCCCTGATCAAAAACATGAAAAACTCATACCATTAGGGTCTTCATCAAGTTCAATGACAACGAACGATTGCTCTGGTAAATCAACATCTGCTACTTTTTTCACGTTTTCTCTTTTATTTCGATCTTCATCTAAAACGTTACAAAATTACATAGGGCTATCCAGATATGGATAATAGAGCAAAAATTGAATTTTTCGAAAAAATTGATTTTTGACTAAAAATTGGATTCTTGAATAAAAATTGAATTTTTCAAAAAAATTTATTTTTCAAAATTTGAATTTTGAGCAAAAATTTCAAGAATCCAATTTGTTTTAGAGACTATGCCATGGGCTCGGGATGGTAAATCCCATGTTAGGGGCCATCCAAATATTACATCATGTTGGGCAGGGGGATCAGCCCTTTCCACAAAAAGTTAATAACGTTAGTTCCTCTTTGATAACCTGGGGGTGTAAAAAATCCGAAAAATTGATAACGTAATATCTGGACAGCCCATGTCATGATTAAAAAAAAGTTTCACCTCTTTTTGCAATCGTTTTCTTTTTGACATAAGAGCTAGTGATACTGTTTCCATATGCGATTGTTGTGAAAGGTAGGCCAGTGTCAAATTCTTCCTAAATTGGGCAATTGTTTTTTATACGGATAAAAGTAAAATCACTGGATAGAAAACTTCTTGTTGCGTATTTCTTGAAGGAATTGCTTCAGGAGGTGGAACAATTCCCGGCGGATGAACTCGAACCGCAGACGCTGAACTTCCCGATGAAGCAGGGCTTTTTGCAGGCACCCGTGGATTTTGTGTTACAACTTCATCATAGCCAATTTCAGCTGCTAAAAGTCGTTTAAATAAGAAAAAATGAGATAAGTATAAAGATAAGGTCAAAAAAAGTCGAGAAAGTCGAAAAATCAAAAAACTGAAAAAAGTTGAGTAATCGAAAAAATCGAAAAACCGATAAAAATTTGGGAGCTACTACAAAATAGGGGGCCACTCACGTGAAAAATTTTTCTGGAAATAACACTTCTAGGGGTAAAAATATGCGGGAAATCCGAATTTGAAATTTTCGAAGCAAAAAATGCTTCCCTGATTCAGAGAAGGCCTGTGTATTGAAGCAAAAAGTCGTAAAAATGTGATTTTTCGCTTCAATTCACTAGTCTTCCCTAAATCAGGGAAGCGTTTTCACTCTGAAAATATCAAATTCAGATTCCCTCATGTTTTACGGCACTAGGCCCCTCGTTACGGTTACAGGCGCTTGTTACCGAGTACACTCATCATGGCCACTCTTTACGGCCTCTTGTTACAGAACCCGCTCGTTACGGCGCTACTGCTAGCGTCTGGGCTAGCGCTTCCTCTAGTGCCTCTGAAAGCAAAGGCGCTAGAAGAAGCGCTAGCAGAGGTGCTAGAAAAAGCGCTAGCAGAGGTTCTAGAACAGGCGCTATCAGAGGTACGAGCGGGTTTCTGTAATGGGAGGCCGTAACGAGCGGTTTCTGTAACGAGAGGCCGTAATGAATGGTTGTGAATTCGCGATGTAACGAGGGGCTTAGTGCCGTTTTTACCCAGAAGTGTCATTTACAGAAAAAAAATTTTCGAAAAGTTTTTCACGTGGGTGCCCCTATTGTATAGTAGCGCCCAAATTTTTATCGGCTTTTCGATTTTTTTCAGTTTTTCGATTTTTTTCGACTTTTTTGATTACCCCCCGTATTGTGTAGTAGCTCCATACTTTGTTCCATACTTTTTTGACTCGGTACAACTTGAGTTTGTACTTGTGGGCCAAGAGTTGTCCACGGATTCTCATATCTTCCGAATGCCGTAGTAGGTTTTGATGGATAGCCACTGTCAAAGGTGCCATAAGATGATGAGCTTTTGGTGCGATTATTATTGTTCGTACGAAACTGGGCGGATGGCAACAACCTTTGTTGACCGTATTCGTTAATCCGTGTTGCTGGCTGGGGTTGGTTATTTTTAGCCTGATAAATATTTTCACTCGAACTAGCACTTTCTATGTTTTCATTCGAATAGCCTGAGGGATTGTTCGCATTTACGGTGTTTGAAGTGGCAAAATCTGTTCCGGTGCATTGGGGTTGCTAAATTCTCGAAATGAAATTTTCAAGCAAATAAACAAAATTTTACGAGTAGCCCGTTCACCCTAGACACAGCAAAAAGTTGTGACTCCATGCCCTTGTAGCCGAAAAAAATCCAAATTTTGAACAAAAATCAATTTTTTTGACAAATTCAATTTTTTGTACAAAAATACAAATTTTGCGTAAAAAAATTATTACGACAAAAGAAAATTTTGGGTCAATGTGTTCAACTCACGAATACTCATGTGTACACATGCGTACACGTGTACACATGAGTACACATGTGTTTGTATACACGTGTGTTGTGTACACAAACACATGTGTACAGGGGACAACACTGATCGCAGCAAAAAAATCACCGAGTCTTTGCACCCATTTGGTGCTTGTTTAACTGAAATCTCAATTTGGCAATTGAAATGAAGAGTTGGCTTATCGGCAAATTTGAACACATGTGCACCCTGGCCGGCCACCAAATCGCTAGAATATTCCAGATTCTGTAAGACATAGCGATCCACTTGGCACCTAAAATGTAAATAGCCAGACTTTCTTGTAACCAACCAACTAACTAGTAATATGGCTATCGAAACTTTTTATGAAAAAATATTTTCAAAATTTTATGTTGAAAAAATCCGGCAATACCAAGTTTCGATGGCCGCATCACTACAACTAACCCATCTTGATCTAACACCAAGACCTGCTCACCACCTTGACCATCGTTGACAGAGCATGTGTGTACCCGCATACAATACATATCTGGTGTGTCGACTTCACAGCTCCATTTATGGTAGACATGGTCACCAATTTTCGCATATCTTACAGGTGCGCCCGTTGGACCATTGGTTAAAATCTCGTATCGACACGTGGGCATTGAGGTTTGATGTTGGAGCAATTGCGTTGTTAACTCGCTAAAAAATTTTTGTTAAATGACCAGCCCCCAAAAACACTATGAAAAAGTTATATATTCGGAAAGTTCATGAAAAATGAAGCATGTTTCTTTTTAATCACAACCTCTGAATTGTTGAACGATTCAGAGCGTGCCGTAAAAATAAAAAATGCTCCATTTTTCATGAACTTTCCGAATATATAACTTTGTCATAGTGTTTTTTTCCAAGTGGACTGGTCCTATTAAGAATTGGAATAAAGTTTTTTACTTGATTTCCAGTTGTTGGGCAACAGTTTTCCTTGCTTCTACATAAAAACAATTTAAGCGATACGCCCGATCAACTTTTGTAATGAAAATCTGTAAAAAATTGCCGTGATGAAAGAAGAAAGTGAAAAATTACATACTGGATGAAAAGAAACAATAACTGTTGCCGAAATACTCACACCATTAAACTAAAAAAAGATTTTTATGGAGAATTTTCAAGCCAATGAAGTGAAATTTTTCCATTTTTTCGATTTTCTCGACTTTTTTCGTTTTTTTGTAGCTTACCTCTCTTGTCCTTCTAATACCGCATGTGTCAAAATTTATAGAAAAATTAAATTTTGATGAACTGTTGCCATTTCGAAGACAGCTGGAGTCACGAGAATACCCTTTAACAAATACCCGTCCGTTGAATTGTTTCATTGTCTGCAAGTCGATTGAAAGAGCGTCTGACTCGCAACGAACTGTTGGTTCGCCTACAAAGATACCCTTAAAGAACCAATCCACTCGAAACAAAGTTGTAATTTTTGTACACATTCGGAAAGTTCATAATAAATAGAGGATTTTTTATTTTTACGTAAATTCTTAATCGTTGTAGTTTTTGAGATAATCGTGTTTGAAGTTGGTGATTTTTGGAATCTATGTATTACAACGAAAACATAAACGCAGTGAAGATTCGACCTGATCAAAAAAGTTGTGTATTGACGCATGAAAATTCAAAATTTTTTGGCAGTTTTCGTCGATGAAAAATGAAAAAACGAAAATTAAAAAATTTTTCGCATCAATACATGACTTTTATTGATTCAGGGACGAATTTTCGCTGCGCTCATGTTTTCGTTGTAATACACAGATTTAAAAAATTGGTTTTTGACCAAAAATTGAATTTTTGTTCAAAATCGAATTTTTCTCGAAAATCGAATTTTCTCAAAAAATTGAAACAATAACTATTTATATGTAGAAAAAATTCAAAAAAGTTTGTGTATTACAACGAAAACATGTGCACAAATTCAATTTTCAAAAACAATTATCTCAAAAACTACAATGATTCAGAACATGCTGTAAAAACAAAAAATGCTCCATTTTTTATGAACTTTCCGAATATATAACTTTTCATAGTCTTTTTTTCGAGTGGACTGGTCCTTTATAAGTAACGGTAAAAATCAAACCTATTAGCTGATTGTCAATAGGAATTGCAATGGTT
>JAQGBS010004602.1:0-10134 GCA_034698545.1 Acrobeloides obliquus
GGTCAAGGAAGCGTTTTCAAGGTTCGGGAATGCGCGCAATCGATTCCTCGCATAAAATTACCCCTAGAGGGTCACTTGTTAAAAAAAATTGAAAATATTTTCTACCCTGGCCCTGTTTTGAAATGTGGGGTCCTTAACCTTAGGAGGTTGAGGAATGTGTCTTTTTCATGCCATATCTCCACAGAAACCCCCACTCTTATTGGGTATATGGGGTATATTCGTGTTCTACACACCAAGTCCTACAACTAATAATTTGTGGGTAGGCATTTGGCACTAGCTTCCAAGTTTCATCAATATCTTGCAAATGAAAGTACAAATAACTGGGCTTCTTTTTGTAACAATAAACATTTCAATCAAGGGTTGAAAAATAATTTTCAACCCTTGATTCGGTCCTTCAAGGGAAGGAGGTGCACTTCTAGGCATATTCTCGGGGAAGGGGGACTTTTGCGCCCTCACGTTTGTGCGATTCCCCAATTTTATATTGGGAATCGAGAAAAAAGACTAGAAAAATTATTTTCTATGTTGGACCATGTTCTTTGACCATTTTAAAAAAGCTTCAGACAATCTGTCATAAAAGCAAAAATACAAATTTACACAATTATTTTCCTGAATCAGAATCCGGGAAGCATTTCCAAGCTTCAGGAATGCGCGATTTCCCGCATAAAATGACCCTTATATGAGTCATATTTAGAATTTTTGGAAAAATTTTCGGATCGAACAAAACATGAAAAAATCGCCAAACTTCCATTTTTTCGATACACCCTGTAAAGTCAAAAATTCTGTTTATTAAAAAAATAATTATAGCATTTTGAAATTTCAGGTCCGGCTGCTTCAACAACTTCAATGCCGACTACGACGACACCTCTCGCTATTAATTAAATAATTCCCTACATTTCAGTGAATTTGCTGAAATCCGAGTTGTTTATTCTTATTTACATCTTGAATCTAAAGTCTCTCTTTTAATTGTTGAAAAAAATTTTTATAATAAAGAACATTTGAATCGGTGCCAAGAAAAATGGCTAGTTTTCGAGTAAAGATCAAAGTGAAAATAGATTTACACCAACTTAATTCCCTGAATCAGGATAATTTCTTCAAGAATATGCGCGAAATTGATTCCCCGTATAAAATTACCCCATACGGGTGATTTTCGAGCGAAAAAAAGAAAATTTTCGATTTTCGCGTTAATACATTAACTCCAATCCCTAATCAGGGTAAAGGAAGCATTTGTAGAGAAGGCATTGCAACAATTTGAATAATCTTTTCAATGTTTTGAATGTGTCTGTATATTAGCGCAAAAACCCTGTTCCTTTTTTCCATGGGATGAGTAAAATTTTTTCTCACCTCGTGAAGATTATCATAGTCAGACATTGGAGACGTTTGCATATTCTGATTGCTTGACTCTGATTCAGAGAATGTAGTTGGTGTATTGGCGCGAAAATTGAAAAATTTTCTTTTGTCGACGTACACCAACTCCATTCCCTAATCAGAGTCAAGATAATTTTTTCATGCTCGATTAGAAAATTTTGTCGGCTATTTTGGGTGCGCGCTAGCAGTCGTGAAACGTATTTCGATTGCGAGGATTCCCGAAGTGTCAAAATACTTTCCTGACTCTGATTCATGGAAGAGGGATATATGCATCAAAACGAAAATTTGCTTGGACTCCTCCCTAATTCTTTCGAATTTTGCCACTTTGACTTCATTTTTGGATACCCTGTAGAGCATCCGAAAAAAATTTCAAACAGCCTATTACTTACCGAACTGATCTTCTATCAAGCCATTCATTAGAAAGTGTCAACACAGAATAAGTTATATTTGTTTTGTGAGTTTTCATTATTCTTTTTCTCGCTAAAACAATGGAATTAAACAAAATTTTAAAAATTAATAAATACTCCGTCGAGTATTTGGACGCCTGCTGCCAGATCTTTGTATCCACATTTCGTTAGATGGCCTTTTATAGTTATAAGAATTTGATTTATCCGAATCGTCTATACCATTTTCATGATAATCAAAATATCTAAATAATTAGTACCAATTATTTGGTCGATAGGGTCTCTTATGAAACCAAATAACAAATAATTCTCCATTAATTGGGACAATTAATTGTTAAGCTGCCTGAAACGCGCGGAGCGCCAAAATACGCTAGTACGACATGATTTTTCACAAAATTGTCCATTTTTATCCAAATTTTTACCATACGACATGATTTTTTTTAATAATACGACATGATCTTTTTATTGTACAACATGATTTTTTCACTAAAATTGCCCAATTTTTCTAATACGACATGCTTTTTTCTTAATGTGCCAATTTTGCATTTTTCTATCAAAACCGTCCTAAATTTCCCATTCTTCAACAAATATCTTCATTTTCGGAGCATTTTCAGCTTGAAAAAAGCGTTTTCCAAACAATTATTCGCCTACGACGCTGTTTTTGTCAACTAAAAGTGAGGATTTTCAGCAAAAATCTTTGAGCGCGTCAACCAAAAAAGGGTCGAAAATTCGATGTATCGTGGTAACCTTGTCCCCTCCTACTTGTGCACCTATGTGCGGCGCGACTCTTTTAGAGTGATAAATGCATTTTCACAATCGCGTCTCAAACATATACGGTGTAACATTTGCGTGTTAAAGGGGGTGCATTTTGCATCCATTTGGGAGAAAAAATTTTTTTCGTAAAAATGACCTTATTGGTGGTAATTTGATGCGAGAAATCGATTGCATGCCCTCCTAAAGCATAAAAACCCCATCTTGATCAAGTTTTCGCAAAAAATTGCCTTTTTTCGCTTTTGTCATCTTTTTTCTTCGCTTTTTTCGCCCATTCCCTTCTGCAACCTGGGATTTTAAGGGGGGAGGGTCCACTGACCATAGAAATTCTAAGTCCACAGAGCATCGAAATCAAAAAACTGACAAGGAGACATTGTGAGGGTCCACCGATCAAAGTGAAAAGAGTGGTTAATATCAAAATTATAAAAAAATATTGTACAATCAAACCCCGATTATCGGGGGTGGCCACACTTGATTCTGTGCATTTGTAGAGCGTCACTTGCGCTTGAGCAATTGTGTCTAGGACATATGCGGCGCCATATGTACACAAGAGAGGGAGACTGTTCCCCTATGACGTCGTATCGAGGTCGAAATTTAAAAGCAGCGTATTTTGGCACTTCGGCAAGAACATGCAAGAGCGTTGTAACCGTTGAAACACTCATACAAGCAGAAACGCGTTGCAACGAAACCATTTTCGTTGCATCGTGATTTCCGTTGTAACAAGCTGCTTTAAAATTTCAAAAATGCGGTCACTCAAAGAATCTGGATTGTTCTCGATTTTTTGTGATTTTTTAAACAATTCTCTACTTAACGAACCTCTATTTAACGCCCCTCCCCGAAGGGGCGTTAAATCGAGGCTTGACTGTATTACTTTTGTTTTTTCATATTCAGAATGATAAATTATCAAAATTTCCCTGCAATAATACCTAAAGATGACGTTAGTTTATCTTTTTTTTATTATAAAAAATTGTTGGCTTTTAGTTTGAATTTGATGAAATTCTGGGTGAAGGAAATTTCGGGCTTGTTAAAAAATGTTTTTGGAGAAAAAGTCCATATGAAATTATAGAATGTGCCGGCAAAACATTAAAAGATTCGACCAAAACGAAAAGTTTTTTCGAGATTCAAAACGAGGTGAATAGTATGGTTGAAATTCGTGATCAAAATATCGTTTCTTTGTATGGGATTGTCATGGACGATGGCGAAGGTATATGGATGGTGAGTTCACATTTTCTAGATTTTTCAAATTTTAGGTGACGGAATATTGTGGAGGCGGCTCATTAAAAGATCATTTACTAGATATGAACAAGCCCAAATTATTAGTAATCATTTTAATAGATTATGCTAAACAAGCTGCGAGCGGGATGAATTATTTATCGCAAAGGAAAATTGTTCATCGTGATCTAGCCACGAGAAACGTTTTGCTGACGATAGATGAAAAAGTATATTAATTTTCGACTTCAATTTTTATGTTGAAAATATGAAAATCTAGACAATCAAAATTGCGGATTTTGGACTAGCACGTATAATTGAAGATGATGAAAACTATTATAGAACTCAATCGAATTCAATAATTCCATTTGATTGCACTGCTCCTGAATGCTTAACAATTAGAAAATGGTCCACCTCATCCGATGTATGGTCTTATGGAATAATGCTGATTGAAATGTTTAGTTATGGCGAACAAACACGTATACGTGGCATTGTTTCAATCATGAGAGATTTTTTTCATAATCATATTAACTCAGCACAAGTATGTTGTTAAACGATACATAAAAATTTGTTTAATTAGCTTCGAGAGAAAATTCAAAATGATGAACCTTTTCAAAGACCAGATGCATGCCCACATGAAATTTATAAACTTATGCAACAATGTTTGAAAATAGATCACATGAAGCGTCCTAGTTTTGAAAATATTCAATCCAGCCTGTCAAATTATCAGCACTCTATTTTTGACCGTGATAGTGTCGATTCATCTAATCCTAATAGTGCCAGACAAAAAAAGTTACATCTTGATTTTGAGTAAGTTGAAAGGTCATGGCAAAAATTTTTTCTCCTCACGGGGCGACAAAGCCTAGTAAATATTAAAGTAGGATGCTCGAAACAATTTTTAAAGTCACTTTTTGGCGTACCACCACCCCCTGTGTGACTTTTCCAGACATTGCCTCTTAAATTTTTAAATCCCTCTAATACAATGAAACACCCTGTATTAATACAAAAACATGATCCCAATTCAAACTTCAAACTCAATTATATCTGCAATGAAAAATTTTCAAGGGGTAGTGTAAAAAACAAAAAATGCTCTGAAAATTGTGCTCAGCAAAATGATTTTCGGAGGTCGAAAAAATCTCGCTATGGTCCTTTAAGAAAAAAATATTTAAAAAAATGATAATTTAAAGAGTTGAAATGTAATCGCTATTCTTCAAACATTTCTAGATCTATTTGGGTAAAATTAAAGTCACAAAAGACGAAAATTCTAATGACCATTTCTCTTATTTTGTTTCTAATTAGTATTATTGTGATTATTGTAATTTTTATGAAACGATCAGGTAATTTTAAAAAAATCAAGATGTAACTTTTTTTTGTCAACAATTCACTTTACCGTTAGCAATTGAACCAAGTACAGAAAACGTGTTTATAACAGGAGAAACCGTTGGAATTCGATGTTGGGCACTCCCGTTTAACTTCGGACAACCCTTGTCCTGACCGCGGACAAGCCTTGTCCGTCAATGTATTGTTCGTTGTGCATCCGGATGTACAAAGGGTGCATCCCTGACCCAAAGATCCCATGATATGATGCTCGTTTTGAAGCGCTCGGCGAGCTGAGTCGATTGGAGAACTTTTTTAAAATTTTGACCTTTCCGGCATTTTCTGCTGTTGCCCCCTTTCATAGCCAACTATCCTCCCTATGCCACTAGGACCACAACAGCATATCCATAACCCAATTTCAGAGGGAGGGGTGGGAAAACTTTTTTGATCGTTCCGCCTAGTGCCACTCGTCGAGATATTTTCCACAGTTTTGGTTATGGAGGTCTAGGACGATTTACCAAACTCCACTTTCACCAAACGGACTTTTCATCAAGCAGAATTTTTTACCAAACGGTATTTGTGCTAGTGAAAGTTCGATGCAGGGCCCAAAATACAGCATGTTAAACTTAACGGAGCCTTTCATGCGTTATTTCCTCAAATTTTAGCAAAGGATATCACCATCTCATGTCACATTAGTGGGGATGCTAACCGTACTCAACCGTTTCTTGATATAACAAATGGAACACAAGTAGATCTGATTGAATGTGATAATTATTTGAGTGTGTGCCATGTAAATAATTCAAATTTGGAGAAATCTCGCAGTCAAATCGAGTGTGTTACAAACGTGGGAATAACTGTAAGTATGGTTCAAAAAAATCTGCCAAAACTTTTGAGATACTTACAATATTTTCTCTAAATTAAGACCTAGATTTTTTCGACCCCTTATTTTTTCAACTCCTCAAAGGAAACATTAAGGGCGTCGGAATTAAAAGTCCCCCCATCCCAAAAAACAACCCAAAAAATAATTTTTTAATGGACCAGTCCACTCGGAAAAAAGCTTTACACTACTCCAATCATTCCATCTTTTTCATACGAAGTCATAAAACTATACTATTCTCATTTCAGGTCAATTGCACCTATACCGATTCTTGGCTGAGAGATACTCATTGTGGTCCTGAATTCAACGACTCTTCTTGTGAAATGATGACAATTAGTTGTCCCAAAGAAGAATTAGTTATGACCACTGCTAAGGGAGAAGACCTAATTCTCTTGCTCTCAACCAATAAAACTATTTATCAATATGATCTGACTGCAAACCGAAAGTTGGAATTAATTGACAATCTTAATGAAGCAGGAGCTATGGATTATTGGTTGAAGGATTCGGTAGGTTATGTCTAAAGTTCAGACATTCCGACTAAGAAGTTCAGACGTTCCGACTAGCTACGAGCCTGCCTATATACAGAGTGATTCAAAAAATTACAATTTTTGTGATTTGCACTAATCCTGATTAAGTGAAAAAGAATACCATTTTCGCTTCAAAAACCAAATTTTTTCCCTGAATCAGGATCAAGAAAGCGTGTTTACGTTTCGGAAATGCACAATTGATTCCCCGCATAAAATTACCCTTATAGGATCATGTTTAAAAATTTTAAGAAAAATTTTTTCTATTTCCGACGGGACGTGCACCCCTCCCTTTAAGGTTAAAAAAGGTTTAAAAATTTAAATTATTTTAAGACAATATTCTGGTCAACAAAAATGATGATTTCCGCATATATAGGTAGCAGGATCTACATGTGTAACTTGACTAAAAATTTACAATTTCCAAAAATGATTGCTTGTGATGACAATGGCAATCACACTGTTCTTGTTGATCATAACATGCTTAATCCAAATGGTTTAGCTATTGACTGGATCCATAGATTACTGTTTTGGACCGATGAGCGTTTGAAAACGGTGAGCCTAAACTAGAAAAACCTTTATTTGTACTCAGTTTTCCAATGTTCATTAAAAATAAGGGTATTCAGTATCACCGGCGCCTTATTTTGGTCCAACTTTGGATGGGGAGTTTCACATATGATCAAAATGGAAAAAAGATCTTGGGTGATATTTTAAAAACGGTTAATTACGGCACTGAATATCACAATGAAATCTTGGGCCTATTCCTCCCCTGAATCAGAAATTCAGAAAGTGTCATAAAGTTTATTTCTACTTTGGCTATAACTCCATGGCACCTTTTAGAGGTCTGTATATTATAAATATTTTTAAGATCAATGTTATGGACATGAACACTACACAGTACAAAGTTCTCTTCAAAGAAGACATTTTTGCACCTAAAGCCATAGCCGTAGACCCATCAAAAGGCCTCATCTTCTGGGTACTTATGGGAACAATCGAGCGAGCTTCAATGGACGGAAATGATCGCATGGTATAGCCTGCTTCATGATTCCCTTATTAGGGAAGTCACAGTAGCAGACCGAAAAGTACACGTTTTAGACAATATCTAATTCCAGTTCGTCATATGGCATAGCATTGGATATCTTCAATGAACGAGTTTATTGGGCAGATAATATAACGAAGACTATTGCTTCGGTTGATTATAATGGAAATGATTGGAGGACTATTTTGCTTTCTGATGCACACATAGAGTTTCCATATTCATTGACTATATTTGAGGAGAAGCTTTATTGGACTGATTATAAGGGCGGTGTTTTTGTTATGAGTAATAACAATGGCACAGAAGTTAGAAAGGTAAAATTGTTCTTTTTTTAATCTATCCTTTTTCTTTTTCTATCCTTTTCTTAAAAAATAAATATTTTCAATTTCTCACTTTTAGTTAATTAGTGGCGTAGACTTTCCGAATACAGTTCGAATCTACCATAGTGCTGTTCAACCAGAGCTTCCAAACAAGTGTGATCAACATTCTTGTGGCAATGGTGCCATATGCCTTCCAAATGGTTGTGCCGATGGTGCCATATGCCTTCCAAAAGGCAATTCTTGTAAGTCATAATCTTTTAGCTGTTAAAATTCCATTATTTTAGCCATGGGATTACCTTATTCATGTGTTTGTGCTTATGGATACAAAACAGGGGAAGAACCAAATACGTGTGATTTGGGTATATAATTTCCTCTTCCAGCTAAACTTATTCCCAAAACTTTTTTTTCTATTTATTTGAAAAAAAACGAAAAATTGGATAGAAATTGAAAAAAATTTGAAAAAAATTGAAAAATTCGAAAAAGTTTTTGTATAGCATCTTTAATTTCAATTTTTGCATGCGTTTTGATTTTTCTTTTCAATTCCACCGTCTTCATGCAACTATCCAAGCCAAGCGTCCGCGAAAAAACCATATCGTCTTTCATCGCGATAACGCGCGACTACATGTCGAAGTGCGGGTTGTTGAGTCGATTGCAGACAAGGGGTGGGAACTGTTCGAGCATCCGGAGTACTCTCCCACCGAAGCGCTAACAGATTATCACGTTAACCGATCGCTCAAGAAAAGTTTATGAAGACTTGGACGAATTGGTGGATGATGTTAAAGCGTGGATTGCTTCCAAAGATCGTCATTTGTTTGCCCGCGAGATCGACCTTTTGCCGCATAAGTGGGAGGCAGCTATTGAAGTGGGTGGCGATTACCCTCCTAAATAAATTGTTTATTTTGTTGAAAATTGTTGATAAAGTTGCCGCTAATAAAAAACGACATTAATTTTTCACTAACCTAATTCTTTTTTTAGCTTGTGCATCTTGTACAGCTGATCAGGTGACATTAATGGCTGGTACGCCTACACCTACTGCCTCTGCATTAACATTCGATGCAAATGGTTGCGCAAATCTTGTAGTAACTTGTACTTTGACAGGAAGTAAAGTTTTAATGGAGGTATGCATAAACGAGAAATATTCCTAGCTATTTTCCCGCTCATCAAGTTTTCAAAAATTGCACGGTGTCTTTAGCAAATCGTGATTTTTGCTCAATGATCATATATTTACATTTTCCTCTATGCATTCTTTTAGATTGATGGTGCTCCGAAATTGAAATTTTTGAAAAAAAAACGTATTTATTTTTGTTCATTTATTAGAGATAAAAATTTTTGTTCGGTGCTGTGCAATGTACAAATTTTTGCTCTGAATCTCAAAATTCTTGTATCTTTCCTTCTCCACATATGAAGTGGGGAGGGCAGGGACCGCGCCCAGTATACTGAGTCAAAATTAACTGAATCAATTCTAAACTGAGTCAATTCTAAACTAAGGCATTCTAAACTGAATCAATTTTATGAGAAAGAATTTAAAAAATCTTTAAAAATTTAATTTTCAAGGAAAATTGCCTAAAATCGATTATTCTTCAATGGAATTTTTGGTTTAGAATTTTTGCAAAGAAAAATTACCTTGTTTTGCATTTTTACAAGGGCGCCGGCGGGGGCATAGGCAGAATTTGACGACAGGTGGATGAACTCCGGAAATCCGAGAAAAGTCAGGAAAATCCGAAAAAATCATCGAGGGAAAACTATTTAAATAATTTTTCTTCGCTCCTTTGGCCCGATAGGGGGAGGGTTCAGGGCTGAGATAAGCCAAGTCGTTTTATAAGTTTTACATGACTCTTTATAAAAAATTTAAAGTTTTACCATCAAAAATAAGTAAATTACTTATAAGTAAATATCTCAACATCTCAACCCCGGGTGGGCATATCTCACTATCTCTCCTAGCCCCTACCCCGCCCACCCCCCCCCCATCTACGCCCCTTTGGGGATTATTGCTGTTAAGGCATGGATGGAAAAAAGCTATTAAAATAATTTAAAACTTACAGCTCAATATGGGTGCTCGTGGAACCGCAGGACCTAAACAAGATACTATTAGTGAACCTTTTGTATGTAGTGCTAGTGGAATATGGACATTAATGGGTCAAAATGTTGCAATTACTTCACTTGATTGTGTATCTGCTTAAAGAATAATTTTTAAATAATTTTTTCTATGACTAGGTGCAATATTGGATTGGTGCATGATTATCGGGGATATCAATTTTTCAACTTTTTAATTTTGGCTCCAAATTGACTGATTTTTGGTACTTAGGGGTTTTCG
>JAQGBS010004603.1:0-10133 GCA_034698545.1 Acrobeloides obliquus
AAATCTTCTCCAGAGTATTCTTGGAATTGTTGGTAGTCTTTTGGGTTAAGAAAGAAGAATGTGATAACTTTTGAATTTAAAAAAAAACTTTCGTAAGAATCTATCCTATCATGATTTTAAACATTTTCTTATTTACTAAATCGATTTTTTATGTTTAAATTTTATTATCTTTCAATAAACTTTCATGCAAACTTAAAAAAAGAGATTTTAAGTTTTATTAGACCTAATGTCTATACAACCAAAGCAAGCACTTACTGACCCAAAAATTATTGCAACGTGTCTTAGGGCCCAAGATAGAGATATGCAAAAATTTCCATGAAATTTAGGAACTTTAAATTCGAATCAGGATTGAACTCTAGCCTATAAACTGCAAATCTGTCACTTTAACCACTCGACTATGGGCTCGGGATGGAAATTCGGCACTATGCCTTTCGTTACTGTCACGGGCTTTTTTCGAGGCGGCCTTCTATTACGGATGGTTATAACTTTTTAAGAACGTTGGTGATTTTAATAAGGTAAAAGCATAGATAATCTCCAACGCCTAAACTATTTTTTGCCCGTTTCACTTTTTCCATGATGATCTTGATTGCACTTGAACAATTGATTGAAACAAGTCATTTTATAATGGGACAGGGCATGTCCACCAAGAATTCCAAGAAAAGACCACCAAAAATTTCAAGAATACTCTGGAGAAGATTTTGAACTGAGGCAACCAAACCATTGAGTATACTTTCAATGCTTCCAATAAGTCCACTTGCATTGGTGGCCCCATTGAGCACTTGTCCGACGGCACCAACAAGGCACTTAATTTTTTCAGAACTTTTGAAATTTTCGCAAAAATAGAAAAAATCCGGTTTTTTTTGGCCCACTCTGTAATTTATAGTAAAAATTTCCCTCATTCAATAAAAATTTATTTATTGAAACGATTGATCAAACATTACAAAATTCAAACTTTTTTTGAATTTTGTTTCAACGATTTTTATCGTGAACTTGGCTCAGTGGTAGTGCACCAAGATTCGAAACTAAAGGATTTCGGATTCGAATCCCACCTGAGTCGATTTGATTTTACTTTTCAATCAAGAAATTTTTCCATAAAAAGTAATGTTCTACAAAGTTGTTCGCCATGATTTCAGGGATTGAACAAAAAATTTTTAGCTCAAACGGATTAAATTGACCGAGATATGGTCTTAAAACGAAAAAATGCAGGTATAAATCTTCTGAGGCCTGTAGAACAAAAATTTTCTTCCCATGGACTGGCGCTATTATTATTCATTTTTGATGAAATTTCAGGCCCAATTGGCCTTTTTGAGCGAAGGCCGTAACCAGGGGTCGAAGTTGAGCTCGGATCCATCCAGGCTCAAGCCCGGTCGGCTCTTCATTCCTGCCTGAGTCCGTTAGGCTCGGCCCGGATCATCTAGGCCTTACGGGCCGAAGCCCGGATCATCCGGGCCCAACGAGCCTAAGCCCGCTATCTGAGCTCGTTTCGATCTTAGACCGTAACATATAGTGAGTGTTCCATGTTAGCAAAAAAGGCAACTAAAAAAAT
This sequence comes from Acrobeloides obliquus, assembly GCA_034698545.1. Lineage (NCBI taxonomy): Eukaryota > Metazoa > Nematoda > Chromadorea > Rhabditida > Cephalobidae > Acrobeloides > Acrobeloides obliquus. Next base: position 1,547 of record JAQGBS010004603.1, read on the forward strand.
TCTAAGAATTTATTATTTCGATTTGTCGAGAAAATCCATTTTTCGCTACAAACGTAAGCAACAGCTGAAAATATAGCGATTACGCCAAAGCTATGTTTAACAAGTCTATCGGAAAAGATTTGGCTATAAACTAAATTGAAAAACAAAAATAGAGTGCGATACGTGACGATTTGTAGTTGTCTGAACAATGGCACTTGTCCATAGAGATTCGAACTTTTTGAATTAAATTGAGAAAAATGTGTTCTTCTTAAAGGCCGTGAGAAGATAAATGGTGTTATAGGTGTCAACATCCGGCTGAAATCTTCAAAAGGGAGACTAGAAGTTTGAAGTAAACGAAGATATAGAAATAAAAGGGTAAAAAGCACTTACACGTAATCTCGGACACTAAAAAGTTTCCCTCCGGATAAGTAAAAGAGGCCTAAATTTTTTTTTAAAACATGATTTTTCGAATTTTCTAGGTACAGGGTGAGCAAAAAAACCGTACTTTTGTGTTTTTTCGCGAAAAATTTTATAAAATTTTACCAAAAAACGCCCCTCACAAAAGTATAGTTGTGCCTCTCGCAAAATTACAGTTTTTTTGGCTCACTCTGTTCACAAAAAAATCCATTTTCTAGAAAGCATTTTCACGATTTGAAAATATGCGCAATCGATTCCTCGCATAGAAAAACCCCTATGGGCGACATTTTCGATTACCTAGCTCCCTTCTACGATTTACCGGCATAAACGGGTTAATTATGATTTCATTATACCGTTTTCTTAAAAGTAATATTCTGAAAAGTACGAATGTAAATAAATTTCAATCAAAAATAATTCTTTGAAAAGGGAAATATTAATAAATATTAAATTTTTTGTAAATTAGAATTTTGATTAAAAGTCCGCAAACTTAAGGTTTGCATTTTTCTAATTCGCCTTTTGAGCATTAAAAATAATGATTAGTATCAAAAATATTAAATTTTAGAATCTCTCTCAAAAATATCAATATTTTGGTAATATCCGATGGGTTATAATAGAAATACTTTGATTTTGTTTTTCGTTTTTATATATTCAACAAAATCTAATGGTAATGATAAATATCATAAAATTAACGGGGCATGTGAGCAGACAAAAAATGGATTCTATTTTTTCGTGTAACGTTTTAAACTTTTAAAATTTTTTTGTAACTTTCTGCTATTTTTATTTGTAACTTTTATTAAATTTTTTTGAATCTTTTTTTCAGTAAAGGTAAAAATATAGACTTTTTCTAGTATATATACTAGCAAAAATCCGGCTCGCTAGGGGGTTTAGCAATAGAACGGAATGTACAGTAAAATGCGAGAGCACAGACTGAGCGCACGGGCTGAGCTCACGGACTGAATCGCTGTAATATAGTTTTTAGTGCAAAAAGGCAACGCGAAAAAAATCGGTATTAGTTCGGATTAGATGATCCAAATGACAGAGTTCTGGGTCGGAAATTTTTTTCTAAAATCAAGTCTATTAAGGGTATTTTTACGTGAGAAATCGATTGCGAGATCGAGAAAGCGTGAAATCTGCCTTTTGAATGATTTACCAGAGATTTTTGTTATTGTTTGTTGATTTTGTCTACAAACAACAGCGTTGCGTTATGTCTGCAAACAGATTTGCTTGACTCGCAAGAGTTTTGCATCCAAAACGCGACCACGCAGGGATGTCTATGAAAATTGAAGTGGTTGAAGCTTTCATGGAATGGACGACGTGGAAGACGAATGCGAAGACGCACTTGGTGTCTATTTGAATGATCGAATGCGGTTTCAATCGTTCTTTCTTGGGTCTTTGCCGTAGAAGAACGATCAATGATTGGCGTCACATTCGTCTTGGAACCACTATAATGTCTGATATGTGGCAAGCTTACCATGGAATTCAAGCACCATAGCCCTGTAATCGACCCCCGTACATCTCGTAAAGATAATAAAGGACGAACGACTAATATTAATGTTTGAATAGGAAAGAATATAAGAGAGTTTTAGATTTAAATATCTATCCACCTAATACAACAAACTTGGCTAGTATGATTCTTGTTAATGGCTTTAATACGGCTTCTACTACCACTAAAAAGCCATACGGTAATTAAAAATTAGATTAATATATTTAATTAAGCAATATTAAGCTTCAAGTAATTGTGATAATGGTAATGGACAGAGAACCTTTTGGACTACTGCTTTTGATCCTGTCCCGTTTAATGTTTTTACAACACGTCAAGCAGCTTATGGCACTTCTTATTTGCCTAAATGCTGCGAAGATTTCTGTATCTGTGATATTTATAAGCAATGCTATATACCGAGTAATCGAACTAATTTTCGAATATTTTTTATTCCATTCTGTGAAAGTAAGGATAAAGATGCTAGCGGCTGCATATACATATCAAAAATTGGGATCAACGACAGGGGATTGAATGGGGGATACATACCTATAAATCGATGTTATATACAGGCTTATGATCAGGCTATTAACCACTGAGCCATTGATCCACCACTGGGAGCAGCGTTCTATGTTCTTATCCTTCTCGTTGAGCAGCTTCTTTATACTTCGTTTTCCGGGCAACGTTAAAAAAAATTGGGCGCATATTTGGATGGTCGCTGATTGCCAGACCGTCCGATCTGACATTAAGCAACGTTAGGCCCGCAAGTTCAATCCCCGGTGGGTAAAATGTTGAAAAAATAAAATTTTTTTATCAGATCCCTTAAATTCGATCTCGTAGAGTTTTTGCCTATTTTTTATTTTCTCTGGAAAATTTTTTCTAGACCTGGAAATCGGCTTCAAACATAAAGATTTCTATTACTATAATTTGTAATCTCTTCATGTTTGAAGTCAATTTCTAGGTCTAGAAAACATTTTCCAGAGAGAATAAAAATAGGCAAAAATTCTACGAGGTCGAATTTAGGGGGTCTGATAAAAATTTTTTATTTTCACAACTTTTACCCACTGGGGATCGAACCTGCGGCCCCAACGTTGCTTAACTTGCCAGATCGGACGGTCAGGCAATCAGCGACCAACCAAATATGCTCCCAACTTTTTTTAATGTTCACGATTTCCTGGTTCAGAAATCGTGATTTTTCACTTAAAAAAATTTATTTTTTCCTGAATCAGGGAAGAGTTTTCACACTTCGGAAATGCACGCAATCGATTCCTCACCTAACTCCTAGGGATGATATTTTTAGAAAAAACATTTTGTGTCCAAAAATCATGAAAAAATCACCAAAAATGCGGTTTTTTGTTACATCCTGTATAATAAAATAAAATTTTAAACAAGTTTGAAAAAATCGCGAGTAATTTTGGCCCACCTTGTAAAAATTTAGATGGTAACTGTCAAATGTATGCCACAAACTTCGGGTTTCCAATTTTTGCTCATAGCCCTTTCTTGTATGAAAATGGATCTACATTCGACTCTCCAAATGTTCAAGCTTTTTCGGTTGGTAATAACTCAGGATATATAAAAACGTATGCAATGGGATGCCATAATTGTTCGATAATAGCAAGTCAAAATCACCATTTTTCAAGAATAAACTAGCTTTAACTCAAAAAACTCCTGTACTAACATACCAAACCCAATATACCAAAATGTTCCTGATAATTTGGGCTACAACTTTTTCAATAACCTTGAAAAAACCCCGTAACCGGGTCAAAATGCCGATCTTTGTCAAAAAACACGTTTAAAAAATCAGGGTATGCCTCAAAGATTGAGTATAACTTTTTATTGAAGCGAAAATTTGCTATAGGTGTTTATATAAAATCTATAGTGCAGATTCCCAGCTTTTTATCTGAGTAGTCAGCGAGCTCTCAATTCAATTCCTACGAAAAGTTATGCCCATAACACTGAAATGTAAACATTTTGAAAGTAACCCTTAAAAGATGGAGACCTAGGCACACGGATACTTTGTTTGTTGCTCGGTCTAGATATTTACATTGAGAAATCATTTAGAAAGAATCTTTTAAATGGAGTTGTAACAATTATACTCGAACTATTAATTATTCACAACTTGACTATGATGATTATGATGCATGGCATAAAGCATTTCCGACTCAGACCGATTTTTATTATACTAAAATAGAATGTATTTCATTTGGAGTGTCGAATTTTATCGTATCGTTGATTGGAGTTATAGGACATATAACAGTATACTATGTAAGTGAATCGCGTAATCAATTTCAAGGACCCAAAAGATACCTCAAAAGGGCGTATGACACTTTTCTCTAATAGAAGCCCTAGGGCTTCTATTTTTCGCTTGGTCATTGAAGGGCTTTTATTTTTCGATCGCAAAAATTCTAAAACTATTTTTTAATTTACCAATTTTTATCCTTTTTTTAATTTTTTAAAGAAGTTTGTAAAATTTTAAACCATTTTTTAAAGAATTTTTTAAATTTTAGACCATTTTTTAATTTTTTTATGAATTTTAACCCATTTTTAAAGAAGTTTGTAAAATTTCTTTTAATTATAAACTATTTTTTAATTTTTAACACTATTTTTTATAAATTTTGTAAATGTTAACGCATTTTTTAAAGAGTTTTTAAAATTTTTTTATTTTAACTTATTTTTTAATTTTTTATGAATTTAAGAAAGTTTTTAACCCATTCTTTTCATAAATTAAAAAAATTTTTTGCTCTGTGATTGTAAACCGAGATATTTGTGGTGCAATGCCCGAAGTATTAGCCATTGCACCACAGAGTCTTATGATCAATATTTCAATCAAATTTATCCATGTTCTAAAGGAAAAAGTCGAAAAATAATTTAAATTTTTCAATACAAATCAATGGGGGGAGGATTTCACTTTTCGATTGATCTCTAGAGGGCTTCTATTAGGAGAGAGCTTCTTAGAAGGGGCTTCTTTTAGAGAAATACAATATCCCAATCCAATTTTGCTCGGTACTACAACAGAGATAAAGTACAAAAAAATGTTTAGATAATTTTATCGGACTCGGAGTTCAATACAATCATTGCATATAAGCTTATGGTGCATCTAGGTGTCCTAGAAGCGGTTTATTCATTAGTGAATCTAATCCAGCAAATTCAGTTTATCTTTTATTTTACATACCCATCGACCATTACTTTTTGGAGTAGTCGGGTGAGAACTATAGTTTCGTTCTGAATATAAAAATTAAAAGTTTTAGATTTTTTACACTTCTGTAGCTGTTCTTCAAACCGGTAGTTGTCTTATGATGCTATTGTTGTCATTAAATCGTTGGACAAATTTTGTTGCACCCGACCACTTTCACGATATTTTGAATAGCAAGATTTTTTATCATGTAAATCAGATTCGCATTTTTCACATAAAAATACACAAAGGCAAAAATCTTTAAAGCGTAAAAATAACATTGATCCGACGGGGAGTGAACCTGCTGGCCCAATGTTGCTTAATATGCCAGATCACACGGTCGCAAAAATCACAAAAAATGCTGTAAATCATGCAAAAATTATTCGATAAATAAGAGAAATTTTAGCTTTTGACTTTAATGATTTATATTTTCACAATCGTTTTTTTTATTCTTCGATTATTCCCAGGATACGGAGGTTCCCAAAGTAGTATGAGACGATATACCGTCGTCTCCAGTGAAATTAACACAGGAACATCCGTTAATGTATCATACTACATAGAATGGGGATCATTATGTTTAACTGGTGTGCTGTATGTATGGTGTATCATCGCTATATTGATTAAGGTAAATATTTAGGATATTGACTAGATTTCCGAAAATATAAACTGTTTAGAAACGCCTAACTTCGGACTTCAAAATTAGTTCAAGAGACATAATTTTACTGCTACAACTCATAATTCCATTTTTAATACGCTTGTTACTCTCAATCGCGTGGAAGTATCATTTCGAAAGTAGAGCTTTTACCAATATAAAATTGGGATTCTTTATTCAAAACATGTGCAGATATATAGACATGTCGTATGCGCCGTTTTTTTACGTAGCAACTAACGGGTATGTGCCGTTTTTACGTAACAACTAACAATTTTTTTTAAATAATCCAATATGGATATTTTTTTACGAATGACGAACAAAGTCCGTATGAGATCGTACTTTTTGGGACATAAGGACCTCGAACCAATGTTATGAGAGTCAGAATCCCAAGTGGCCCGTGACCAAATGGGTTTCTGATTCGTGTTACTTGGGTTCGGACTAGGGTTTTCAAAATCTATACTTTAAAGATTTTTAAGACATCATCTCTGAGTTCTTTAAATAGTGCGCTTCGAGCTTCGAATTATCATCGACTTCTTCAATTGTGATTCAAGTTCTTCTTCAAACTAGGGTTGTGAATTTGGCGGAAAAAAACCGGTTTTTTCCAGATTTCGACTTGAAAAATCTGTCATAATCTTTCAAAATCTTTTTTTTACAATGTCAAAATCTTTTTGTATTGGTGAAAATTAAAATTCGAACCTGCGACCAAAAAAAATTTGTAGGGGGTCAGGGAAATTTTTTCAAAAACACTTTTATTCCAAACAGTGGGGCTATCTATGTGAAAAAAATATTTTTGACACGAAAGAAAATATTTTTGGTCGTTTTTGAAAAAATGAGAGCTCGCTGGTGCTGTTATTTTCACTCCAAAAATCATCGAAAACCGATGAATTTTCACACTCCACTTCTCAACCATTATTCACTTTTTCTTTTTTCATTTTTGCCCCATTTTTTAAGCGCTCAATATGGCTAATCCACTTGAAGAACTGCGTGATATGAGAGCTGATTGATAAGCTTAATTTATCGGATGATGATTTTGAGGAGTGGCTTAAGGTTTATTCTTTTAAAGTGAATGCTGCCATGCAAGATTGTATCAAGGGTGTTAGCGATAGGCAAGTGAGCGGTAGGATCGCCGAATTCCTCTGGCGCGAACGCTTTGGTGATCATGTATTTTATAACTTCTGATTGCATGTTTCTGAGCAATATCCGGTCGATCGTTAATTTATTCATTCATTGCGTTTAAGTTGTTGTTGTGTTTAATTTTTAAGTTGTTCTTATTTGATTAGATAAAAAATTTTAAATCAAAAATGTGGAAATTCATCGGTTTTCGATGATTTTGGAGTGAAAATAATAGTACCAGCGTGTTCCGCGTCAATTTTTACCCCTAGGGGTGTGTTTCTATAAAAATTTTAACGTTTTTTACTTCAGCCTTTGGAGTCACGTTATGTGCGTCCCCCAGGCCGTACAGCTCCAAAACTTTCTAGAAGCCACAATCAAGAAAAAAAACTCATTTTTGATCATCCTTGAACAGCCAGAATAAAAAATAAAAAATTTAGATCACTTAGATTATCAATTATGAGAAGATTTGGATTAAAAGACAATTCAAGAAAGACAGCATATTTACAGACAGCATCTTAATGAAGATGCTGTTGCCTGTAAATTTATAATGACTCGAATAAGCCACGAAAATAAAGTAAAAAATGGTCTGATGCAACTTGAAAAAACTTGTAATTTGTTGAACAATTTAAACTCTATTTCATAAAGAGCTTCAAAAAAGTTTGGCGCTCATGGTCGAGTGGTTAGCTTGCTAGCCATTCATATTGAAGGTATGAGTTCGATCCGTCTTGGGTCGTTTTTTGCTAGTTCAATTTTCACAAAAATTTTTGCTTATGGTAATTATTATGCGGTGAACATGAATTTGATGTTTTTTGCATGAAAAAATTTGCAAAGCTTGATTTTTTAATTTTTCATGGAAATTTCGAAGTTTTACGAAAAGTCGAAAAACTTCGAAGTTTCCATGAAAAATGTAAAAATCAAGCTTTTACAAATGTTTTCATGCAAAAAATAACATTAAATTCACGTTCCCCGCATAAAAATAAACAAAGGCAGAAATTTTCATGAAAATTGGATGAGTAAAAAAGAAATTGACTCAAGTGGGATCGAATCCGTGCCTTCAATATGAACGGCTAGCAAGCTAACCACTCGACCATGCGCGTCAAACTTTTTGAGCTATCTATGAAACAGAGTTTACATGCATATAATAAGCTTGACTAATTCCCCTTTCATTGCTTTTCCTGACTTTTATAATTTTGATTTTTCAATAAAAATATGTATGATTTTTTATAGCTCTTTCATTTTTTAATGAAAAATTTGAACAAAAAAATTATACAAATAACAATGAACAGTTATATCATGTGATAGATAAATCATCGGATCTAGATCTTCTAGGTTGAAAAATTTGTAAGCACCAACGGAAGTAATTATTTCGAAAGCAATTATGTGTGCCTTAAAAAATCCTTAGGCCTTATTCCTTAGGCTTTATGCCTTATGACTAGGCATTATGCCTTATGTCTTAGGCTTTATGCCTTAGGCTTTAAAAAGGTAAAAAAGTTACAAAAAAGGTAAAGTTACAAAAAAATTGTCCGTTTTTTGTGCGTCACCCTGTAAATGTAAAGTCTGTTTTTCTGGAAATCCCGAGTTCAGGATTTGTAGTTTGTACAATTTATAAGTTTGAGCCCAAGATCAAAAATTTTTTTTTGTAGTTTGTACAGTATAAGAATCCGTATCCGTTTTTAAGTTGGTCAAAAAACATTTTTTTAAAAAGAAAATCAAAAAAAGCGCTCTGTAACTTTAAAATTCAACTTCCGAACTTTCGTTTGAGCCCAAGATCATAGAA